>PVIU01022347.1:0-29670 GCA_004026605.1 Ondatra zibethicus
CAAGCACAGAAACACAAGGCCATGGGGATGTGTTTTCTGAGTTCTAACATTTTCTCATGGTATGTTAACATATCTCTCAGCACAGGTAACCTTGCCTCTACTAGGGAAGGCTCTGCCAGCTATGAAGAGAAACACAGAAGGAATACAAATTCTGCTTCTTGTTAAATATCTCTCTGCTCTATCAAAAGTCCCTCAGGGGCTGATTAAATTCATTAAGCGCTAACAGAAATTCTAGCCATTCTTTTCTTTCTGGCCGAGATACCAGTAAGAGAAAAACCAACAGAGAAATAGTTGAACTGCCAAGAATCTAATGGTATAACCTAATATTTACAACCAAATAATACTAATTATAAAAGTATTCATTACAGAGGGCCTGGCACCACAGCAAGCCTTTAGCATTCATGGTTCCCAAACCTACAAAGGCATTATTGTTATTCTTATTTTATAGTTTCAGGGTAACTAAGGCTATAATCAGCAACTGGTGAAGCATTTGAACTATGACTTCATCATTCATAAACTTTATATGAAACCACAGATCCTGACAATCAGCAATTGGATTTGATTTCTGGCTTTGGAGGATAGGCAGTTCAGAACACTCAGCAAGCTAGTCTGCAATGATTTGAAAGAATTTGTTGATTATATTATAGATCTTCTGCATCTTTATAGCTGATGATAAAATTTGTCTACTTAAAATATACATTATTTTCTTAATGATATGCTGTGGAATAATGTTATTGTACACTACAAAGATTTGTCACTCATAATAAAATGCTGATTGGTCATTAGCGAAGCAGGAAGTACAGGCAGGTGACCAGACTAGGAGAATTCTGGAAAAAGGAAAGACAGAGATTCAGTCACCAGCCAGCCAGAGAGGAAGCAAGATGAGAATGCCTTACTGAGAAAAAGTACCAAGCCACAAGGGTAAAGGAAGACTAGAATTACGCTTTAATTTAATTTGTAAGAGCTAATTAGTAATAAGCCTGAGAAATAGGCCAAATAGTATATAATCAATATAATCATCTGTGTTTTTATTTGCTACTGAATGGCTGTGGGACAATATGGGACAGAAAATTCCATCTACAAAGGATGCCCAATGTTCAGCAACTATGTTCACATAAAATCTGAGAGAGCTTGGGAAGGGATTTTCGATACAGAAGAACAGAGTCAAGAACTGAATTCTTGGTAGCAGCATTTTCTTAGGTGGGCTCTGTTTGCTAGACGAAAGCAGAAGCATGGCTTCTTGACTCAGTTTTACCAGTAAAAGCCTTACAACTTGTTTAAAAGGCTCTGCCACCAAATACTTTTATGGTGTTTATGAGCAGTCAGTGGCATGGTTATTGGTGGTGGCATGGTCCTAGAAACTCCACGGACTTGTGGCAATAAATGTGGCTCCTACCTGTACCTCTGCCATGAGGTACAGAGAGCTAAGGAATGTGGTGGAGTTAGCTGCAAAAGTCACAGTTTTAATCTGAATCATGTTGTTTAGCAGATTAAAGACTCATGTGCTCAGAAAAAAAATAGAAATATAGTAAAGGCAGATTAGATAGGAAAAAATCCTCTAAATAGCTTACAGTGTTTTAAAAATATACATAAGGCTTGGAAGTGTAAAGAAAAAGGATAGAGAAAGTTCTTTAAAAAAAAAAAAAAAGAAAAAAAGAAAGAGAGTAGCTGTCCAAGGTGGTGCACACCTTTAATGCCAGCACTTGGGAGGCAGAGGCAGGAAGATATGTGAGAGTTCAAGGCCAGTCTAGTCTACAAAATGAGATCCAATATACCCAAAGATACACAGAGAAACCTTGTCTCGAAAAACCAAAACTTAAAAATAAAAATAAAAGAAATAGAGCTTAAAAAGCCATGTAAAGATGGAAAATGAACATAGAATCTGGATACTATATGATATTGTGTTTTCTTTAATTGTTCGACTTCTGAGGAAGGATCAACATGCTAAAATACATTTGATTATAAATTCTGATGGATTAATCCAACCTATATATTTTGAAAAAATGCCTTGACTTTAAAATTTAAGTCAATATATATGTTAGTTAGGAGAAAAGGTTTTGCTTTTGTTTCCACAGGGAATGTGAGGCTATGGATTCATTCTGGGTTAAGAAAAATAAGGTTTGATCAAGGAAAACCCCTTGTAAAATATTCAATAGGATTGGATGTCCAAGATCATCCAACATTTTAGAGAACCTTTCTTACAGTTTCCTCTGAGTTCTACATTCAGAACAGCTTCTAGACAGCTGACTGAGATGATTCAGACTCACTGAATACTCCAGTCAGGACTTGACCATAATCCTAAATTATCTTTGGGTCCTCCTAAGATTATCAGGGCCCCCAATAAGGAGGAAGTAGACTAGAAAACTACACACACATTCCCAAAAATGAGTTATAGATGTTTATTCAGCATGTTGGTTACAAGTTGTTATGGATAATGATCAGGAAAAAAGCTAAACCAAGGAGATTATATTCAGGGTCCTGTTTTGAAAAGAAAACAGAGGGAAATTGCTGAGGGATACTGCTCTTGTACACTGTAAAGATTTGTCACTCATATTGATTTAATGAAATGCTGCTTGGCCGGTAGCCAGGCAGGAAGTAGAGGTAGGGTGACTAGACTAGAATTCTGAGAAGAGGAAAGGCAGAGAGTCTGTAACCAGCCAGTGGAGAGGAAGCAAGATACAAGTGCTTACTGAGAAAAGGTACCAAGTCACATGGCTAAAGATAGACAAGGCTTTTAGGTTAATTTAAATTGTAAGAGTTAATTAGTAATAAGCCTAAGCAATAGGCCAAATGGTATATAATTAATATTAAGTCTCTGTGTGTCTGTTTGGAACTGCACTGCTGTGGGACCAGGCAAGACAAAAATCCTGTCTACACTGATATAGTTTGTATACCATAAAATTCACTCTTCAGGAACCTTTCAGTGTCTTTAAGTGTCCCTCCCAGATTTTGTAATCATTACTACTATCTAATTTAGAACATCTTCATCAGCACCAAACAGAAACCTTGCATAATGAAAGGCCAGGCCTTTCTCAGTCCCCTTGTTTCCTAGAAACTATTAAATAACTGTCTTTATATTCCTTACTTCTCCATACATTTACTATACATGAAACCATATATTAACTGACTTCTGGGATAAGGCTTTTTATTGACCTTATATTCAAGGTATACCTATTCTGTAACATAGTTAGCACTTTATTTCATATTGCATTTTGATTGTTGATGTAGCTTTATAAAAGGTGACCTTATCTATACTGTTCCAGAGAGGAATAATGTAAGCTTCCTCTGTTTCTCTAGGTACAGGCCTGCCTATATTTGCAATATTGCTGAGCCAAGCTGACATGACAGAAGCAATATTTCCATCTTGGGTTTTTAAGATGGAAAACTGGTGTCAGAGCAGATAACTGAGGTTATCTTCTAAAATACTGGAACAAAGATTTAAGTTCACCTCTGTGAAGAGAAGACAAAAATGAATTTGCACTTAGCTGATGGATATTACAGGGAAAACTAAATGGTCTATTTGACCACTGCATCTCAGATCTTTGTTTCACCAGTGACACTTAGAAACTGTGTTATGAATCCATACTCCATCTGTCTGCCTATCTATCCATAGTAGGAATGCTGAGCTCGGGTGCTAGAAGAGGATATAGAGAGGATATTGCAAAAAATAAAAACTATATGATGGGAAGGCAGACACATGGAGCGCTCTTGACTGTGACTCAGTCTCGCCCTCTTGGATTGCATGCCAAGAAGAAAGCCATTCTGATTTCTTTTAAGATAAGTTGGGGAATACTCCTTAATATGAAAGTCACCCATTTCTGAATGTTGCTTAAACAATTCAACTTTTTCTTTTTTGCAAATTAAAAATTTAATACATAAAATTTTGCATCAGGAAATTGGTCTGGACTGTGCCATTGTCAAGCAATTCTGCAATCACCAGAGGCTGGGAAAAGGAAGGGCTCCTTAAGGTCTTTGTAGGCAGCATGATATGACAACTACTTTAGTTTGAACCTGTAACATGTAGAACTACAGGTTTTTGGTTCCTCCTTAAATCACCTTGATGAATGGAAAATATTTTTGCTTGTTTTAGATATGCTTTTCATCAAAGAAAAAATGCAAGTACTGTTAACACTGAGTCTGTTTATGTTCTATCATGTAAAATACATCATTCCAGACATACATGTTTCTAGGACTTAATATTTTATTGCTAAAAAAATCTTCTCTTGTAAAACTAGTGGGCAAAATGGGAAAACAATTTTACTTTATTCCAAATACTTTCTATACAATGTACAATTCTAGTGTTTTTAAACTGTCAAAGTAATCTGACAACCAGAAAGTCTACCTTAGATATCTTCTCCAGAGGGATGGTAATGGTCTCTGTTGCACCATTCCAACATTAATTTATGTAACTTCACTAACTTAATTAACTACAGCATTTAGAAAAGCAAGTAAAAGCAGCTCATAACATCACTTGGAAATGGCTGGTTCTCTATGTTTCCATAGAAACTAAGGATACTAAGCAAGATGAAGTACAGATAAGGAAACCTTCCCTTGTGGGGAGCTTACCTTTCAGGGAAATTCTGAGAGCCACATGCTGTGGAATTACTATGTGTCAATAATCCCTACAATAAAAACAGAATGTATGAGTTAACACACTGTTCAAAACAGGCTTGTACATAGTTCATGTTTATTATATTATCCCCATCTGAAATTAAATTAGGAGGAAATGAAAATTAGATACAGCTGGTTTGCACTTAGAGACTTCATCTTCTGCTGTGTCTTAGTAACTCAATATCTTGACCTGTCAGCTGAGCATTCTTCATGTCAGTTGAGTGGTGTTTGAAGTCGGTAATATTTTGTGTTTTATGCTATTTGAAGCCAACGAAATAGATATAGATAATGTGTAAGAAATACTTTAAAAATATTAGAAGTCAAGCACTGAAGTGTGCCTTGTCATCTGGCGTTTTGTTTTCAGAAAATGAGTAAGTGAAATATGGAGATAAAAAAAACAGCAAAAATCACTCTTCATTAATTAAGGTATGTCTTATCTCAAAATCTCCAATTTAAACTTCAATTGTGAAAGGATGTTTACCATGGATCATTAAATTACTGAAGAACTCCCTTTATACCTACCTCCTGAGAAGCTACATCTTTATATACACATGTGTGCGGTACACCCTAATCTACTATCTAACCAAAAAACATCATTTCTAAGTAAAGTGACTATGCTGTATTATTCACTGTAATTGATATTAAACACATGTATACACATAATATGTATGATATATATACATGTATGTATGATATATATGTATATATATATTATACTATTTTCTATAAAGAGAGGGTGTAGCCATTTAAAAATACCTTCAGATGTATAAAGCTTAAGGGGAAAACTCTCTGCTATAATTAAGTCCAATAGAGTTATCATAGTAAATCAAACAAACCTATTGTTGTATATGACTTCTTCTATAACTAGATAAGCTTTTGATACTTGCAACCAGCAGTACAATCAGCAGCATTTACAGAGAAATGGTAGTATAACACAGAAAGGAACATAATACCTACAGACTAGTCATTCAACCAGTCAGATGAGTGCAGTTTAACTAGTTAGCTTACAATTTAGCTAATTCGCCCTGCAGCCTCAAGCAATCTTCAGTGAAACAACATTGATTATATGTGTGGGGGGGGTCGTGGGGGTGGACTTATCACAGGTCCTCCATTCCGATCTGTGTCCCTGTACAAAATATTATTTAACCCAACTGCTTACTGGCATATTTAAGTACATTATAATTAATTGAGATAAAAACAATGCATTTTATTAATTGACTATAAATATGTCAATAATATAATATAAATATAAATATACTAGTTTGCAATATAATATATTTCTGAACTTAATACTTTTCTAAGAAAATAAGGATCAAAACCTGATGGGGGAAATTATCAGCCAATCACATCCAGTTGCAGTTGCGGTGTGGCTACCTGAGAGAACACAGGTGTGCTCCCTCTCCATGCAGTGTCCGCCAGACGGATAGGACTTCGGACCTCCGGACCTCCCACCCTTGTAGCGTGAGTTTCCCCCTTTTTCAGTCATTAAAAATACCCGTTCCTATTGAGCTGGCTTGGTTATTTATTTGTGCCGACCTAATCAACATCAACAAAAACCTTGCTCCTGATACTTTTAATATATGTAGAGTTTAACATTCTCCCTACTCTTTTCTACATATTTAAATTTATAACATTTCACATATAATTATGCCATATCTAACAAAATGTTACTTATGAAATAGGAAAAAATCTCCTATATTCAAGTTAGCTGAATCACAAGTACATCACCATCTGTTATATTTCAATATGGTCAGTCACCAGCTGTATGAGTTGTCTACAAATATTCAGTATATAAATGAAATTTGATTTAATCTTCTTACACTAAAGATAGCCTCTAATATGTCACTAAAGCTCTACATTGTTTACAGCTTCAGAACCATTTCAACTATTGGAACCGTGAACTAATAACAGAAGTATCACTTATAATCTCAAAATCCCTACACACATTGGCTAAAATTAAGTATTACTAAAGACGTCACATTTACATATATACATGTACCTATTTACATATATACACATATACATTTATAGAAATGAAACCAAATTGGGGATTAAATTTATCTCATCTGGTAAAAATAAATACTTAAAAAGTTGAAGCATGTTTATATTAAAATGTTCTCCTTAAATGTCCAGGTTCTTGGATGAGTTATTAGCATGATATAGTAATTCAGTTATTGATTATCCATGGGATCTTTCACAATTCTTTAGTGATAAAACCCCCAATTTTATCTATGCATGAGAAGGAGTTACATAATAACCCCGGAGGATTACTTCTGTGCTGTAGAAGGTGCACAGCTGCTAGAGCAGCTGCCTTCCAGGGAGAAGCCCTAGGGTTGAGGCAGAAATATTTAACACTGGCATAGTATTGCATGTGTCTAATACAGGCCTTTGGAGGGGAAAATAGGAGGGTGAGGGTGAAAAGTTCAAGATCATCTTTAGCTATAATTATCTGAAGTCACCTTAGGAAACATGAGACCGTATTTTACAACAAAGCAACAACAAAGCAGGATTATTTCAATTCTCAATTCAATCATTATGGAGTACCAGTCAAGTTACGCAATCAGTGAACACTAGTCTATTAGCTACTAGAAATGGTGGTCACGTTGGTAACCATTTATTCATAGCATTATGAATGAGAAATTTAACCTACAAAATGCAAAGTGAGGACAACCTCAAAGAAGCTGGTTTAAAATACTTGCCTATCATATATTAGATATCACAGGAACCCTTTGAAATTTGCTATTTGAAGTATTGTCCAGGCCATGGTGACTCACCTATGTTCTGGGTGGCTTCACACACAACAGAAAAAACTTATGAAATTAGCTATCTGACACTTAGCAAACAACAGTGCTTGACAGAATGGAAAAAGAGCAGGAAGGGAAGCCAATGAGTGGGAGCTAGCTATCATTTTGCCTGCCATGAAGTTTCAATAGCACTTTTTATCAGCAAGTTCAAAGCTTTATACAATACAAGTGAATGTCAGAGGATAAGGAAGACATCCCTGAATTGTGCCTAAAGATAGTGATAATATGGAAAAGTAATTACCAGAAATCACCCAAAAAAAGCCTCCACAAAGCTAATGTGTGTGTGTGAGAGAGAGAGTATGTGTGTGTATGTCTGTGTGTGAGTGTGTGTGTGTGTGTGTGTGTGTGTGTGTGTGTGTGTGTATGTATGTGATTGTGTACCTACTTTCCTGAGAGGAAATGTTCATTTACCAGTTCTCCCAGGTGACAACCTTAGCCATAGCCATCTTTAACCTATTAGCTTTCATATTTATTTTATTTTTCTGTTATGAATTTGCATGTTCATGTGTGAAGTCTGCATGTATGAGAATATACAGGAATACATGTGTGTGCTTGAATGGAAGCCAGAGGGCAACCCCAGGTCTCATTCCTCTGGTTCCATTTACATCTTCCTTCCTTCCTTTCTTCCTTGCTTCCTTCCTTCTTCCTTCCTCCCTTCCTCCCTTCCTCCCTTCCCTCCTTCCTTTTTTCCTTCCTTCCTTTCTTTCTTACTTTTAAGATGGAGTTTTTTTAACTTTTAACATGGAGTTTTGTATTGGCCTTGAACTTTCCAAGTAAATAAACCCACACGTCAGTGAGTCCCAAGAATCAACTTGCCAGTAGGTCCACCATGTACTGTCTATTTTCCATTGCTTCTGGAGACTAAAATCAGGTTTTGTATTTGCAAAGGAAGTAGTTTACTTACCGAGCCATCTCTCCAGAAGCCTTGCTTTCATTTTGTAATTCAGAGAATATTTACTAATGAAAAAAATAGAATTCTTTGATGTCATATGGTTTGCTGTCAAAATGAAACTACTAACATGCCAAGCTATCTATGCAAAGCAAAGGAAGAAATCTTCAAAGGTAGCTAAACTGTAAAGGAGTACTTTCTAGAAAAATTCTTCTACTGAAATCCTAGCATTTCAGGATCATAATGTATTTTATACTTTTCAGACACTTGTTTTGTTTGGTATATGTTCCTACCACAGTGTTCACCATTGTCACCAACCCCTACTTTTTATGATGGGGAAGTATGGATCTTGTTGTCCCATTTATTAGTTGGAAGTAATACAACCTGGCATAAAACAGTTGCTCCCTAACTGTGCTGGGGCATTAATAGCTCCAACTCACAACTTGAGACAAAGGGATATGTTTTAAGAATGAGTTCGGCTTCTTCGGTGTGTTTTTGTATGCTCTGCTCTTCAAAAGACACTTCCTACAATGCTAAATAGGTGCTGAGAAGTCTCTCACTAACAACCAAGAATTGTTTATTTAGGCCTCATTGTAAAAAATTGAATAACTTATTAACATTAGAAAGAGTTATTTAAATATAACTTTCCATCTCACAAGTACCAGCATGGACAGAGATGAAGCAGTAAAGATAACACACCTTTTAAATTCTTTTAGACACAGAACAAAATTTCATGTTTTTTTTATATATCACTACATTTGTTATTCTGGATTGGCCAATTGCATGGAGGAGAGGAAAGAGTTAATATCCCCTCAAATTCATTAAGCTCCGATTTCTTAGGCTTAAAAGTAGCTTCATACTGACATTTCTACTGTATAGAGTTATGAAATTCAGGAAAGAAAGAGACATTCAGGTCGAGTACTCATTTCACAGTATACAAATAAGCTTTAGCTTTACCAGTTATTATTAAAATAGAGAAAATGTATTATTTTCCAGCTTCATGTCCATACTTTAACCTGTTAACTTTTAAGTAATTGAACTTCAGTTATAATTATTTTTTTTAACCACAAACAGAAACACTCATCTGGGAAAATGTGTTTGGGACAAGGTTCAGTTTGCAGAGTGTTTGCCTTACTTACATGAAACCTAGGATTTGACCCCCCACATTGCATAAGCAGAACTCAATGGAATATACCCATAATACCAATACATGAGAGAAAGACACAAGAGAATAATGTTATTCTCAACTAAATAGCAAATTGGAGGCTATTTAGAGACTCTGATCCAAATCCAAAATAAAGCAAACAAACAAAAGCAAGCCTAAACAAACAAAAACAGACAGGAAATTGATGAGAGGTAAACGATTAAATTGATAATGAATCTCTTTTGATAATGACTGAATAGGGCTTTGCATACAGGTGTCAGCATACACGCACCAGTCAGTTACATTACATCATAAAACCTACAGACTCCCCCGAATAACCACAGCACCTCATAGCTAGAACCAAAAGAAGTAACAATTAGCAATGCTGGGTCAGAATGGATGATGTTACTCTAGGGAGGGAAATATCCAGATCCAGACCTCTTCCAAATGGCTCAGAAGCAAAACGTATGCGGGCTGTTTATTCAGACCCAAAGCAGTCCTTCTCAGGTGACTGGTAACAACATGAAAGTAATTCCAAAGGACATGTTCAAAGACCAGATCTCTAATGGATTTAGTTTGCAAAGACAGCATGTAAGATTGCTCTCTCTCTCTCTCTCTCTGTGGGGTCAGGCACATAATTACTTGACAATGTAAGAAAAT
This sequence comes from Ondatra zibethicus, assembly GCA_004026605.1. Classification (NCBI taxonomy): domain Eukaryota; kingdom Metazoa; phylum Chordata; class Mammalia; order Rodentia; family Cricetidae; genus Ondatra; species Ondatra zibethicus. The sequence continues at coordinate 10,109 of PVIU01022347.1, forward strand.
AATATCAGCATCAGATGCAAATCTCTTGTAATTGTCCCTAATTACCCTATACAGTATGTCTTTAGACACTGAATAAAATGAGTGGTGAAGACATATTTGAATCTAAGCTTCAGTAAGGAATTGTTTCATGAATACAACCAATTCGTATAATCTCTTACAATCTCAGTTTCTTTAAGTGAAAAAGGGACCTTGTGAAGACATTTGGGAGAAGATATGCAAACAATATGGCCTGAGCAAGTGTTTAATAAATGATACCATTATTATTAGTATAACTGGAGCATGAATGGGCAAAATGAAGGAGAAAAATAAAAGGTTGCCATTCAATATCCATTCATACTCCAAAAGGGCATTTTATTTAAAGGTCTTCTCCTGTGTTACCCTCTTTTGCTTAGGTTATTGATGGCATTTTTTACCACTGAATCAGCAGGCTTTTCACATGGGTATTTACTTCCTTCACAGGTAGTTAAAACCCAACATGAATTCTCCCTGGGAGGTAAAGGTCATGCAGACATTAAATTATCCATGTGCATTTCTGGAATTTCCATTAGCTTTGCTTGATATAATTCACCATTAACATCAGAGTTATTAAACTAATACTAAGCAAGAGATTATATTTCAATGCAGTTTTTAGTGGGAAGTGGAATGCATTCGTAATCATGCTGTCTAGCTACAAGCAAACAAATGGTGACTTGATTATTTTACCATATCACAATGAATAATATCAACCACAGTGATCACTAATGGGTTCTCCCCCACACACTCAAAGTAAACACAACAATGAGCTGCATAACCAGCTTTCCAGTTACTAAGAGGTAATCACATCCTTGGGACTTTCACTAGGCACTATAAGTGGCACCATTAGACTTCGGTTGTACCCTGATAGGAGGAGTCCCTGCAGTTTCCACAAAGTGAAAAAAGGCATTACCTTAGGGGAAATGTCTCATTTGTTTTGCTGAATCATAAAGCTGACAACTTTAACTAACAAGCAGTGACTTTCCCTGAGATGACAGGTACAGCATTCCTGGAAAGGGTACTCAGGCACCATCACCTTTGAGAGTAAGGCTTAAATAGCCATTTACTGAGGACTAATTGTTGGGATATTTACTGTAAGTAAATAGGACTGGGTGATATACATAAGTGCCCAGACATCAATGAATCTACTTAAGACAGGGAGGGAACTGAGGATGGCAGTGGAATGGATCATCACTTGTAAAGATAGAAAGTTGAGATTCTGAGCCTCACTGGTTGTTCTGATGCCTTATTTTCAGGCCAGTTCATCTAAGAGACCAAGACAGATGCAACAGTCTGAATATGGTTCAGGACATCCAAGCAGGACTATCTGAACAGTTGATGGTAGAACATGGATTTCAATTCAAAGACCAGAAACAATAAACAGCCATGAAACTTGGATGCTGCATTATGGGAAATAAAATGTCATGGGCACAAGAAATGCATTTTACTTGACGGTATTATTCACTAGAAAAACTGTCTTGCCTCAAATTACTTACAACACTGGTATTTTCTAATATCTCTAACACAGAAAACTAAGACAAAAATTAGGCTTCTTGATTCTTGTATTTGTAATTGGGAGAATTTGCAAGTAAAAAGTTTGTTGCTGTGGAAACCAAAGAAAACACTGAATTTGAAAGCACTCTGTGAGGAAAAAATACCCCACGTCTGTGAAACATCAAAGCAGAAGTCAGCTCAAGTCCTGAACATTCCTACACATAATTTCCTTATATCACACACACACACACACACACACACACACACACACACACACACACACACACATGCTAAAACAAAAAACAAGAATCTGGGACTATTTGAATCCTATTTTGTGGAATTGATATGTATAAAGCTGTGTTTGTTGATATGCAACTTTAATACTTTAATACAGGCACTGGGAGGTGGAACAAGATGATGATAAAATAGAAGACAACTAGAGAAAGAGATGGAGATGAAGAGACAGAGACAGATGATAGACAAAGAGAGACAAAGAAACAGACAGAGACAGAGAAAGAGACAAGAGACAGAGACAGAGGAAGATATACCCACCAGTCTGGTCAATGACCTCTATACATCTCAAACAATAAATTCACAGTCTACATCTGGGCAAAGGAACAATATTGACTGGTAAGGCAACTGTGGACTTATAGGTGCTGGTCTCACTAGTATTATATGTGATAAATCTTTTTCTTTTGGCGAATTCCTAGTGCCACAGTAACAGCTTCTAAGCACTAAGGTATCAAACTCTTCTATAATTATCCATAACATTTTTCTATTTGGAGAGATTACTCATAAAACCTGGAAATGGTGCATAGATACACAATTCTTCTTAGGTTCTGTGAGAGACCTGGCTACATAATCTCTAAGAGATAACTATTCCGGATAATAAGTATCATACTTTGGTATTCATGGACATTTATTTGACATTGTGGGGTATAAATTATTATTCTCAAAACATCTAGGCTTCAAAGGTGAAGAGAACTATCACTGAAATTTTAGTTTCTACAATAGGAGACAAAATTTGCACTCCTTTAAATTAACAATCATCAACTGGAGGTGACTTTTCAGCAATGTCAAAATACTTTTGAGCAATATTATTTGGGCATGTAGGTTTTATCACTTCTTGAATTTCCATTACAAAAGTATCAAAAACACAACTCTGCTTTTCCCATTGCAAAACCATACAGGAAATGTCAATTTGTTGGCAATATGTAATACCAGAAAATGAAAATTTCCAGGTTTCACCATTATCAACAAAAACTTGGCAGAGTTAGAATGGCAGCCTCTCTGTGATTCTGAGTCATCTATTATGCTAATTTCTAACATTCTACAAATGTTTGATATGTTAAGTCATGTGATATAATATGAAATATATTGGACATTTAAAATTTGATAGTTCCTATAAGTGCTTGTCATTTATTTGACAGCTGTATTGTTGATGTAGGGGGAAAATACTGTACCCACACTTCTGCACAGAATGGAGGATCAGCAGAATGTGTAGTAGCAGAGTGTTGGGGATTGTGGACCCCAGACCCTAAATTTCCTGTAAACAACTTGCTTGCAGCTGCTCTGAGCAAAACAACTTGTTTTCCTGTGTTTGCAGCTGCTCTGAGCACTAGACCTTGTTGGCAGGGGAGTGGGTTCTAATGAGGTCGGCAGCAAAAAGATCCCAAGAGCTGGGGCATGACTATCGGTTAAGGATCCCTGTATAAATTTCCGTGGAGCACAATAAACTTTACATTCTTGTATCAAGGATGACCCGTGTCCCTGTCTGTTTCTCTGCCTCTGTCTGTGTCTATGTGTTTTTAAATTCTCAGCCTAGTTCCTGCAGCATGTAGTGAGTAGAGCTTGGAACTGAACCTGTGTAGTTTTACATGTGGAGGCTCCCAGTGAGATTGGGAATTTGGAAGACTTGGAAGATCACCCTTGGAAGGCTGGCCACCAGCAAGCGAGTAAGAGATGGATGGTGAGGGAAGATTGGAGATGGGTGTGAGTAATTCTGTTCATGTATTGACTGGTCAATTGATGGTTCTTTTAGAGAAGCAGGGCATTGGATTTAAACAAAGTTGTTTTTTTGTGTAACATATACAAAAAGTAATATATACACAGAAGAGACATTTTATTGTATGGGCCGCGAAGATAAATCAACATAAAGATATCTTGACTTTGGGGTTTGAGTCTAGGGATTTGTTGTGGACCAGGATTCCCCCTCCCCAAGGCTTACCATGAATAACCCCAAACATACGTTGCCCAGTGAACCACAGGACGTAGTTTGGAGGAACATCACTCAAATTCCCTAAATGATTGTTTACTGGAGGAAGTGGGGCCCAGGAGCATGTCCGCCATTGTTGTTATGATCTAGCTGCCCTCATGCCCCCAACCAACAGCGGAACTCCCTTGTGGTCTGTAATTGATGAGGATGTTTGTGTTCTTTCTGGCCGGTGGTTTTCCACAGAAGCAACAGTAGGTGCCTGGCATGCTGGAGCCATGGCAGGTGGTGCCAGGAGCATCAGTGAGGGCTGTGGCAAGTGCTGGAGCTGGGCCAGGTCAAAGCTGCTCAGACCCTGCTGAGGCTCCCTGTCCACACACAGCATGATCAGTTCCTGGCTCTGTATGCACTAGAGTTGGTGGTGCAAGAGGAGCATAGAAGTTTGCAGTGAGCAGTGGGCTTTCCTGCAGGATTTGCTGAGGCAGAGGCAGGAGGATGACTGCTTCTAATCAGCTGGTGCTGAGCTGTCCTGGCCAAGAGAGACTTTGGACAGTGACTATGTTGCTAGAGCATTTTACAACTTATTGCCAACATATTTGTGCCACGCCCAGATCAGTTAAGAACATTTATATATAAAATTGGGGATATGTTGGGGACTGTGGACCACAGACTATGAATTTCCTGTAAAAAAAAACAAAAACAAAAACAAAAACAAAAACAAAAACCAAACCTTAATTACAGCTGCTCTGAGCAAAACAACTTGTTTTCCTGTGTTTGCAGCTGCTCTGAGCACAAGACCTTGATGGCAAGAGAGTGAATTCTGATGAGGCCTGCATCTGAAAGGTCCCGACAGCTGGGGCATGGCTATCAGTTAAGGATCCCTATGTAAGTGTCCCTGGAGCACAATGAACTTGGCCTTCTTGTATCAAGGATGACCAGTGTCCCTGTGTCTCTGCCTGGCTGTGTGCATGTGTTTTTAAGTCTCCAGCTTAGTTCCTGGCTCAAATATTGTCCCGTAGTACAAGCGCTAGCTACATCAGAGTACAGATATATCCATCAGCATGATTTCCTACATTCTAAGAACTACAACACAGGGAAAGAGGTTCATCACACAATCTCAATTTCAAAACAAACAGTTCCATTTTCTAGTTGAGTAACCTTAGGCAAATTACTTGCTTTGTTTTAGTTTATAATTTATTAAAGATAAAACTGAGCCTATTCTCCTCTGAGATAGCATGATTTTTAGTAAAATAAAATGCATACTTGATCATCTTCCTATTTCTGGCATACAGCTCCTAAAACCTCTGCACTATCCAAAGTGGTAAGAGACATTTATGTACCAAAGAGATACCTGAAATCTGGAGTATCCTGGTGTCTCAAAATGGGGACTGGCTGCCAAGAAAACAGTCAGGAAATAAGATTGCTTCTTGGCCTCTGGAAAGGAGAAAGGCTAAAGATTGAGTTAATCACCAATGGCCAAATATTTAATCTCCAATGTCTGTGCACAAAAAAAAAAAACTCAATGAAAATATGGGCATACTGAGTCTATTCTAGTTAAGAGAAGTGGTGCTTGGAGGATGGTCTAGAACAGGAAAGGATGATCCCTTCCCTTTCCCTGCTCTTCCCCACGTCCTTTCCATCTAGCTGTTCATAGGTTCCTTTAGTAGCACCCTTTATAATCAACCAGTAATCAATAAGTAGATGGCTTTCCTGAATTTTATGAGCTAGTTAGCAAGTAATTTAAAAGCAAAAGGGCACTGTAGGAAATTGTGATCTGCAGCTGGTGAATCAGAAGTCTCAGAAGTTCCATCAATGATTAGCATTTGGAGCTGGCTGAAATCATAGTTGCAATAAACCCTGAATTTTCAGGAACTGACCTTAATTCCAGTTAAATAGCATGAAAATTGAATGTAATCATAGATATTGAATGGTGTGTGAGAAATCATACATTCTATGTACATTAGGTAACTGTTGGGTGATGAATAGAGAAAAAAAATCTTGATTTCTCTCCACAAGTTAAAGGGCCTCTTATGAGGATTCCAGAAACAAATATTTGGGAAATGTTGAGCATTCGTAGTGTTGTACACTAGAGGCCAGCTTTAATAATCTTTAATAAATTTTCTTTATAGAAATGTACATCAATCTCTGGGAACTGAAATTGGACTTCTCAGATGTAGCCAGTACCTCCACTTGAGCCTTTGACCTTTTGTGTTGTTCATCTTTGGTCCATATTAGCTGCCCAGGGCCTCATTTATAATGATTAGTGGTTCTACAGACCACTCAACTACATAAAGTATGTGGCATTATAGGGTATGGGAGGGAAGGAACAGTTTGAAAATCTGAGGGCTTCTCAATTTAGGTATTCATGCAAGAAAAAGTATACACAACCATAAGTTATTTACATAAAACAGAAATTACAATAATGTCTCAGAATAACACATTCAACCTCACAAAACAGGGGCAATAAATGGCAAAGAATGTACTCATATAACTTTTGGCAGTATACATTGCTCTTTTAATATTGTTAACATTTTTTAATTTAACCAACATTTTAAAGATGTACAAATATTTATTTTATGTTCATTTTATTTTTGATAAATTTTCCTTTTAAATATAATATTGGTATACTCTTCATATACAAAAGTAGATTAAATATAATGCACATTTCTGAATAATGCTAAGTAGACAATAGTAATAATATTATGTAACTAAATTAAGAGATATTGAGCTGAAGTGCATGCCACACAAGTCAGAAGAACAGATAGGCTGCTTACCAGCTGAATTCTCCCACTCCTTTGGTTCAGATTACAAAGATAAAATCCACTGCCACCTAAACCTATAATTACCTCAGACCCCTAGAGACCATCTTATGAACACAATCAACAACAACCAGGTCAATATATTACCACCAGATCCCAACTACCCTACCATAGCAAGATCTGACTGTTGAAATACAGATGAAGCACAATTACAACCAACTTTATGAAGATGATAAAAGTCCTTTAAAAAAAAGAGAATAAATCCTTATTTAAAAATGAAGGGAAAAAAGTAGTTGAAGAAAACAAAATTGTTCAAGGCCCTGAAAAGGAAAATAGAAGTAATAAAGAAAATGCAAACTGGGAGAATTCTAGAAAGGGAAAATGGAGTAAGTGAACAGGAACAGGAGATACAAGCATCACCAGCAGACTACAAGAGATGGAAGGGGAAATTTTTCAGGTATTGAAGATATAATAGAAGAAATGAAAACTTAAGTAGAATAGAATTTCAAATCTAAATGATTCTTAATGTAAAACATCCAGGAAATATGGGACACTATGGAAAGATCAAACCTAAGAATAATAGAATAAAAGAAAAATTACCCCAGCTCAATGACCCAGAAAATATTTTCAACAAGATCATAGAAGAAAAATTTTCTAACCTAAAAAGTAGATGCCTATAAAGGTACAAAAAGCTTATACAACACCAAATAGATTGGACTAGGAAGGAAATTAATGTGGGATGTCCTTCTGTATGATCTCATTGGTTGAAAAAACTAAAGCTGAATTGGCCTATAGGTAGGCAGAATATAGCTAGGCAAGAAAGCCAAACTGAATATAGGAAGAATGAAGGGCAGAAGCAAAGAAAAAGATGACAGAGCACCACCAGTAAGTCATAGCCCATGCCATGATATAGGGATGAATAGAATTCTGTTAATTTAAATGTAAGAGCTAGTTAGTAATAAGCCTGAGCCATTGGCTCAGTTACTTATAAGTGTTTGCTTATAATTAGTATGAGCCTCTGAGTGATTATTTAAAAGTAATTGTGGAACCTAGTGGGACAAAATGCCTCCATTTACAAATGGCATCCCACGTTGGACACCAGATAAAATAGTAATCTATGGAAGTCTTGGATCAGGATTTATTTATTCGTGGATGAAATAACACATTCACAAATACAGAATGAAGTTGCATTGTTGCTTCTTCGTCTACAAGAGAAGGATGGGAAAGCTCCAGACAAGGTCACCAAACCATGTCATCAGGAAACCTTCCACATCCGAGAAAGAGAGAGATGCAGCCCTCCTCTCTTGATTCTTAAAGTGTCTTGTATCCCCAAAGAAGACCACACCCATGAGGCCGACCCACTCCATTCCAATGATTATCAGATGGATGACCAAATTCCCACAACAGGAAACTCCCCTTGTCATGTAATAATTAAAATAATAAACATTCAGAACAGTGAAAGAATATGAAAAGCTGCAAGGGTCAAAAAGAAAATAACATATAAAAAGCAGACCTATTAGAATTAAACCTACCTTTTCAATGGAGACGCTAAAAGACAAAGGACATGGGTACATGTTCTGTAAACTCTAAGAAACTACAGCTTCCAGCCTAGACTTACTATGTCTTTTTATTGGGAGATGGAGTGCACTGATATTGAGAGATGACAGTGACGAATGATTGTTAATTTTTGTTATTTTGTTGTTTATTTGTTGTTGTTGTTGTTGATAGTGGTGGTTGTGGCACCATATACCAAGTAAGCAAATCAATCAATCACTATAGATGGAGATAACAAGACATTCTATGATAAACTTAAATTCAAACTATATCTATCTACAAGTCCAGACCTACAGAACAAAGTAGAAAGAAAACTCCCACCCAAGTATGTTAACTGCACTTACGAAAACAAAGAAAATAAACTCACATCAATAAAACCAAAAGGAACACACACACACACTACCACCAAAACCACCATCACTGCCACCATTGCCACAACCACCACTATCAACAACAACAACAACAAATAAACAACAAAATAACAAAAATTAACAATCATTCGTCACTGTCATCTCTCAATATCAGTGCACTCCATCTCCCAATAAAAAGACATAGACTAACAGAGTGGATGAACACAGTAATTCTGTACAAGCAAGAAACACACCTCAACATCAAAGATGGACATTATCTCAGACTAAGTTAGTACTGGGACAGGCACCAAAGCTACAGAGAAACCTTGTCTCAAAAAATAAAAAAAAAAAAGACTAAATGGTTTAAAAGGGATCTTCCAAGCATATGGACCTAAGAATCAAACTGGTGTAGTGATTGTAGTATCTTACAAACTAGACTTAAAACAAAAATTAGTCAAAGGAGAAAAGAAAGCATGCTTCATACCCATCAAAGGAAAATATTTATCATGATGATGTTTTAATTCTTAACATCTATGCCCTGAAAACAAGGATATTCATGTTTGTACATAAAACACAACTGAAGCTTAAATCATATGTCAACCCTCAGATTTTAATAGTAAAAGACATCAACATCATACTCTCACCAACAGATATGTCGTTTTATGTAGTAAGAAGGGTCGTTTGTTGGTTCCTGGATGCCTGGCTAGCTTAGACCCAAAATACTCACATAGAAACTGTATTAATTAAATCACTGCTTGTCCCATTAGGTCTAGCTTCTTATTGGCTAATTCTTAAATCTTAATTTAACCCATCTCTATTAATCTGTATATTGCCACATGGCAGTGGCACAGGCAGAGTTTCAGCATGTCTGAATCTGACAACTCCATGGCATCTCTCAGACTCCAGCCTTCTTTCTCCCAGCATTCAGTCCAGTACTTCCAACCTAGCTATATTCTGCCCTATCAACAGGTCAAGGTAGTTTGTTTACTCATTAATGGTAATCACAGTACACAGAGGGAATTCCCACATCACCTCCCCATTTTCTGTTTAAATAAAAAGGACGGTTTTAACTTTAACATAGTGAAATTACATATAACAAAACAGTTATTAAGCAAGAATTATAGTTACAATATTTATATCTACTTAATCTTTTATCATAACTAAGGAAAACTATAACTACAACTATAAATTCTTTAACTCCTTCAAGAGTCCTTAAGGATATAATATTACCTAAGTAAACAGGAAGTTCATCGTAAGCAACTTCCAAAACTCTAGAATTGTCAGATACATCTCACTGCCTGGACAGTTACCCAATGTTTTTCTGTGCTGGGAGGGGCATCCATCTTCAACCTACAGGCCCAAAGTATCTGGCAGACTTTTCCACGATGCAGGAAATTTCAAAGACAGTTCAGTTACTTCCTTTTGTAACCTGCAGAATGTCTCACAGAATCTTTTATGAAGCAGGCACCCAAAAAGATAATCTCACCTTTAGGCAAGTTTAGCAGTCATTTTTTCGTGGGTGCTGCATGTCCAGTTACAAAGTCCAGGCAAGAGCAGTTTTTTGCCCAAAGGGCTAACCAACTCCATAAGGAACCTCTTTGATGCCCATCTTCCTCTTGAAGTAGCTTGGTGCTGCCAAGAGCAGATGTGTCTCATTGTCATGAAAAGTCTTAGGTTGTTAAGCATTTTAAATGCCATATTCTGAAAGTCTCTGAAAGATTTGAAGAATACCTATCTAGCTGAAATATAACTTTACACATCTAGAAAATCAACTAACTTTACTTCAAGCTTGACTATTATATATGATTATCTATTAGCCTATATTTCTAATTATACATTACATTTTTTAAATGAACTACACAATCACAATACCTTAATCAAGATAAGAAATATACATATAACAAGATTGACCTTAAATTTGTATCAATAAACCAAGTTACATACAAATACATATTATTCATATCTATATCACATTCCTCTTTAAATGTAGAAAATATTTGAGAATTTAGGCATAGTTATTTGTTGGGCACCAATATTTTACATAAAAAATAGAGAATTACTGGAGCTAACAGATATTATGAACCAAATGGACCTAACAGATATCTACAGAACACTTGATCCAAAAACAAAGAAATATACTCTCTTCTCAACACCTCATTAAACTTTCTCTAAAGTTTGATCATATACTCAGAGACAAATCAAATCTCAACAGATACAAAAAATTGAAATAACTCCTACATCCTATCAGACCACCCTGGATTTAAGTCTGATTTTAACAGCAACAGAAGCAGGAGAAAGCTCACTAACTCACGTAAGCTAAACATACTCTCTACTGAATGGTAGCTGTATCAAGACAGAATAAAGAAAAGTGAAAGATCTTTTTAGAATTAGATGAAAAAGAATGTACAACATACTCAAACTTACGGGACACAGGAAAAGTAGTGCTAAGAGAACAGGTCAGAGCACTAAGCACCTACATAAAGAAATTGAAGTTTGTAATACAAACCGCATGCTATTGGCATAAAAATAGGCAAGTTGTTCAATGTGATCAAATAGAAGATACAGATGTAAATCCACACACCTATGAACACCTGATTAGTGATAAAGAAGCAAATATAAAACAGAAAAGTGAAAGTGGCCTCAACAAATTTTGCTGTTTGAACTATAGAAGAATACAGATAGATCCATCTCTACCATCCTGCATAAAACTCAAATCTAGTGGATCAGAAACCTCAACATAAAGGCAGCACACTGCACTAGACAGAAGAGAAAGCAGGTAATAGCCTTGCATGCAGTTGCACAGGAGACAATTTCCTTAATAAAACATTGCTAGACAATGCACTAAGATCATCAATTAATAAGTGGGAACTGATGAAACTGAAAAGCTTCTGTAAGGCAAAGAACATCAACCATGGGAGACAATAGCAGCCTACAGAATGGGAAAAGATTTTGACCAACTCACATTCAACAGTGGGCTAATATTCAAAATATATTAAGAACTCAACTAAGAGGAACACATGGATCACCATGGGAAGGCGAAATAGGTGAGATTACCTGGGGGATCCTGGGGTGAAAGGCCGGTAGAGGGGAGGAAATGGGGGATGAGAACATAAGGGAACAGGATAATCAAGTCAGGGGAGGGGTAGAGTGGGAGAGCAACGAAAAAGATAACTTGATAGAGGGACCCATTATGGGGTTCTGAAGAAACCTAGTGCTATAGGAATTCCCAATAAACCACAGGATGACACCATCTAAGACTCCTAGAAATAGCAGAAAGGGTTCCTGAACTGCTCTTCTGATTAATGAATACCCTAACAGTCATCATAGAATCTTAATCCAGTAACTGATGGAAACAGATGCAGAGATTCACAGCCAAGCACCAAGGCGAATTCTGTTGAAGAAATGGAGGAAAGAGTATATGGGCAGGGGGATGTGTCAAGATCCTGATGGGGAAATCACCAGAGACAGCTAACCAGAGCTCCTGGGAATTCATGGAGTCTAGACCTACAATTGTAGAGACTGCATGAAACTGAAGTAGGCCCTCTGTATATGGGAACAGTTATGTAGCTTGGTCTGTTTTGGGGATCCCCTGGCAATGGCAGTAGGATCTATCCCTGGTTCATGAGCTGGATTTTCAGATTCCATTCCCTATGTTGGGATAACTTGCTCAGCCTTAATAAGGTGTGTGTGTGTGTGTGTGTGTGTGTGTGTGTGTATGTGTGTGTGTGTGCATGTGTGTGTGTGTTTGGTCCTTGCCTCAACTTAGTGTGCCAGGATTTGTTGACTCTCCATGGAGGCCTTACCATTTTGGGGGAATGGTGATGGGTGCATTGGAGGCAAGGAAGGGGGAGTGGGAAGAGGAAAGGGAAGGGAACTGTGGTTGGTATGTAAAATGAATAAAAGATTTAGATTAAAAAAGAACTCACAAAACTATACATCAACAAACCAAATAATCCAAATAAAAATTGGGGTACAGGTCTATATTGAGAATTCTCAACAAAAGAAGCTCAAATGTCTGAGAAGCACTTAAAGAAAGATTCAACATCCTTAGCCATCACGGAAATATGAATCAAAACAACTTTGAGTTTCTGTCTTACACCTGTAAGAATGGCTAGGATCAAAACCACAAGTGACAGCTCATGCTTTCAAGGATATGGAGCAAGGGTAACACTCCTGCATTGCTGGTGGGAGTGCATGCTTGTACAATCACTATTGAAATCAACACGGCGGTTCCTTAAAAAATTGGGAATCGCTTTACCTCAAGACCCAGCTATACCACTCCTGGGCTTGTACCAGAGATTTCAACATCCTACCACACTTGCTCAACAATATTCATAACAGCTTTATTCATAACAGACAGAAAATGGAAACAACCTAAATATGCCTCAATTTAAGGATGGATAAAGCAAATGTGGTAGAAAAGCACTCCACAGAATCATCTAATCTGGGCTCACAGGGACGAAACTGCCATCCAGGGAGACGGAATGGCACTCTGCATATATATTACAGTTGTGTAAATTGATCCTTCTGTTGGAGCAACAGTGGGATCAGAGTGCTGTCCCTGACTCTTGCTGGCTTTTGGGACTTTCCTCCACATACTGGGTTTTGTCCAGCATTAATACATAGGGAGGTGCTTAGTCTTGCCTCAACTTGATATGCCATGTTTTGTTGATATCCATGGGATACCTGCCATTCCTGAACAGAGAAGGAAGAGGAATGGATTATGGGGTGGGAAAAGAGAGGGGATGGATGAGAGGGTCTGGGAAGAGAGAAGAAAGAGAAACAACAGTTGGGTTGTAAAATAAATATCATAAATAAGTAAAAAGAAAAATGTGGCACAGTTACACAAGAAGTATTACTAAGCTGTTAAAAATGACATCATAATATTTGTAGGCAAATGTATTGAAGTGGGAAAATCATCCTAAGTCATAAAACACAGACCCAGAATGATAAACATAGTATGTACTTACTTATAAGTGGATATTAACTGGTAAGTGAAGGATAATCATTCTGCAATCCACAGACTCAGAGAGGCTAAGTAAAAAGGACGGCTCAAGGGAGAGGGAGACACATGAATCTTCCTGAGAAGTAGAAATAGAACAGATTTTGTCTGTGAACTTGGGTCAGGTAGTGATGAAAACAGGAGGAATCAGGTGGAGCAGTGGAAGGAGAGAGTACTGGGAAAGACAACTGGAATTCAGTGACTTTTGGAGAGTGATGTGCAAACCCAGTGCAGTGGAAACTCCTTGGAATATATAGGTGTGATCGTATCAAAGATTCCCAGTAATGAGGGGACACACAGCCTAAAGCAGTCATCTTATATAACAAGGCAAGTTTTCCAGTAGTAGGATTTGGACATCAACCCAGCCACAAAATCTTCATCATACAATTTGTTCTGCCTGCAAGATGTGCCAGGATAAGGGTGGTTCAGAACTTATAGGCATAGCCAACCAATGACTGGTCCACCTTGATACCCACACCACAAGAGGAAACCACAACCTGACAATGCCCGGTGGGCCAAGACCCAGAGGGTGGGTAACCCAGAGACCTAGGATAGAACCAAACACAACTGGAAAAAAAAAATCAGTGACATGATTTTTAATGGTATTCTGCTATACTCATAGATGAGTGTGTACCCCAATCATCATTGGAGAGGCTTCACTTAGTATCTGATGGGAGTAGATATGGAGACACCCAGGCAAACATTAAGCAAAAGTTGGGGAACATTATGAAGAGGGAGAAGAAGGATTGTAGGAGAAAGAGGTATCAAAGACACTATGAGAACACGGCTTAAACAATCAACTACCAGTGCTTATAGGGGATCACAGAGACTAAAACCAAGTCTTTTGCTCTGGTCTAAGCTTTTTATATTGTTCTTACCTAGGTCTTCTGCATATATGTTATGGCTGTGTAACTTGGTGTTCATGTTTGCCCCCAAATAGTGAGAGTGGGGGATTTTTTCTAACTCTTTTGACTGCTCTTGAGACCCTTTTCCTCTTTCTGGGTTGGCTCTTGCAGTCTTGATATGAAGGTTTATGCCTAGTCTTACTGCAACTCTACTGTGTTTGGTTAGTATCCCTGAGAGGCCTGCTCGTTTCTAAAAGAGGGATATATATATATAATTTTATGTACTTTTATATATTTATATATAGAAGACTAAATATATTCTAATTATCTACTTTAAAGGGATATGACCCAGGTTGATGACTTGCTTCAGTAAGAAGAAGAAAGAAATATTTGCTTAGTTCATATGAGTAGTATATATCCAGGATTTCAGGGATGATACCATAAAAGGTAATCTTTCAAGTATTTCAAGGTTGACAGCTAAAACCTCACAAGGAAAAGAGGATAAACAACTATATATATATATATATATATATATATATATATATATATATATATATATATGCAATGTAAGTTTTCCAAGCAACAGGAGTCATCAGAGATGAGGACCCAAAGAACTGAGGCAAGCTGTGTTTATGGACTGTCATGAAGAGTACAGATCAGACACACAGTAACAGGAAGTGACCAAAAGGAAGGAAAGTGACAAGGTCTTGCTGGTTCTCTGGATGACATTATTTCTTCTGTTCTAAGACAAAACAGCTTTGAAATGTGAAGGTCTAATCACTCACCTACTTTAAAGGAATGTGACCCAGGGTTGATGACTTGCTTGAGGAAGGAGAGGAAAGGAAAAATTTCTCTAGTTCTTATAGCTGATTTTATTATTTCCTCAAATGTCAGTACCCTGTATTTTGGTGTGTTCTAAACACCATTATAAGCTGAGGGATATTTGAGTTCTATGGGTGTGAAGTGACTTTCTCAGAAAAAAAGCCATATGGGTGTGAAATAATCTACAAGGTTGATTTTCTACTAAAACCTTCTGATTGTGGACAACTGGAATGTTGCACTACAGGTCAAGATCCAAATTATCTTGGCCTATCTTTTATTGTCTTAACTATTTATTGTTCACATGGGTTTAATTTCACATATACCCTGGTTATTAAATAAATCATGTTAGAAGGTGGTGTAGGATTTCCTTCTGAATATGTTTTGCTTGTATTGGATAATGAATAAAGAAACTGGCTTCACCTGATAGGGCAGAAGAGCTAGGCAAGGAAAACTAAATTGAATGCTGCGAGAAAGAAGACAGAGTAAGAAGCCATGGAGCTGCTGCCTTTTACAAACATGACAAAACTTTGCTGGTAAGTCACAGCCACATGGTGATACACAGATTAATGGATATGGGTTACTTTAGGATATGAGTTAGCCAGAAATTTTCTTAAGTTATTGGCCAAACAGTTTTGCCAATAAAATTCTAGGCAAAAACAAACAAACAAACAAAAAATCAAAAGATCAAAACAGACTTAAGCACAGCTTAACATCATGGCTCCTTTAAGAAAGGTTTTCCTGATTCAGCGGTACCAGAAAAAAAAGCCACACAGTTTTGAAGCTGCTGCTTTCTGGGCCATGCTACCAGCATAAACTCTGGCTCTTTCAGGAGGTCAAGTATTTAAATGGGAGTTTGTGGGCAGCATGCTGCAAGTTACTTGGTGACAGCATGGGCTAACTGGTTATCAGAGTATAGGCAGTTAGGATGGCTTCTACCTGGCAGTCTCAGAGGCTGGGAATGGGCTTCCATCATGTTGGACTTGGCAGAGCAGTAAGTAGGGCCATATTTGTCCTAACAATGCCACCACTTAGGGGTTTAAGAAGCACTTAGCATTTTAAGAAGCCATCCTGGTCAGAAAAAGATTACAGATACACAAAAAGGACAGATTCAGACATAAAACACCTCTACATAAGACACAGTGTGTTTAAAAAATGTACATAGACTTGGTAGAGAGAAGAAAAAGAATAAAGAGACAGTAAATGTAATAAAAAAAAAGAGTACAGACGGTCATAGATTAAAGGAGTAAAGATAATAAAATAAATATTAAACATGAAGAAAAAGTAATAGAGTAAGAAAAATAAGCCACATAAACATGGAATATATACAGAGAGAGTCTGGATTATATATGTTATTGTGTTTACTTTAAATTTTTTGACTGTGAAGGATCTAAGTACAGAGAGACGTTTCATTATATGGGCTGCTAAGCTAAACCAGCATAGATATTTTAAAGGTACCATGTCTTCAGTGTTTGCGTCTAATAATTTGTTTCTTTGGAAAAGAGGTTCTTCATCTGTATCCACAGACGATGAGAACCTGTGGATTAATTCAAAATAATGTGGTTAGATGGACCAACCCCCCCAAAAGGTCACTGTGAACACCCCTAAAAATTTACTTTACCCAACAAAAAGCATGAAGCCACTTAGAGAGAACTATGGCCAATTTCCCAAATATTGTTTATAAATGTTTGTTTACATTTAAAGGGGATGTGCTATAGAAATGGATACTTTGTATCGGTATGGAACTTGGTTTATTGATATATGTATATTTCTGCTCTTGATTAAGGTATTGGTAATTGTGCAGTTCATTTAAAAATGTAATGTATAATTAAGAAATAGAGGTTTATGGAAAGTCATCTGTAACTGTCAAGCTTGTCATCATGTTAGTTAGGTTTTCTAGTTATATAGAGATATATTTCAGTTAGATAGGTATTCTTCAAATCTTTCAGAGACCTTCAGAATATGGCATTTAAAATGTTTTAATAACTCATACTTTTCATTGCAATGAGATACATCTGCTCCTGGCAGCACCAATAGCTTCAAGAGGCAGATGGGCACCGAAGAGGCTCCTTATGGAGTTTGCTAGAAACTGCTCTTGCCTGGACTGTTTGATGCTATGCTGCATGAATAGGACATGTAGGACCCACAGAGAAATGAGTGCTGAACTTGCCTAAAGGTGAAAAGATCCTTTGGGGTTCCTGCTTCATGGAAGAGTCTGCAAGACATTCTGCAGGACACATAAAAAAGGTGACTGATAAACTGCCAATATAGGTGGAACTGCCTTTGAAATTTCCGGCTTCATGAAAAAGTCTGCCGGACACTATGGGCTTGTATGCTGAAGATTGGATGCCACAATGTTACAGAAGAATTTTGGTGACTGTCCAGTCAGATTCTAGAGTTTTGGAAGTTGCTTACTTTCTGTTTACTTAGGTAATATTATATCCTTCTGAAGTCTTTGATGGAGTTGAAAAGTTATAGTTTTCCTTAGTTATGATAAAAGACAAAGTAGATACAAATATTGTAACTGTAATTCTTACTTGATACCTGTTTTGTTATATGTAAATTTACTACATTAAAGTGAAAACCTTCCTTTTTATTTAAACAGAAAAGGGGAAATGGTGTGGGAGGTTCTTCTGTATATGTGTTGCTTTTATTGGTTAATAAAAAAAGGAAATGCCTTGGCTTGATAGGGCAAAGTGGAGCTAGACGGGAAAAACTAAACTGAGTGCTAAGAGAAAGAAGGTGGGGTCAGTGAGAAGCCTTGGAGCCACTACCAGAGACAGACATGCTGAAACTTTGCCAGTAAGCCACAGCCACATGGCGATACAGAGATTAATGGAGGTGGGTTAGTTTAGGATATGAATTAGCCAGAAATACACTTAAGCTATTGGCCAAACAGTATTGTAAATAATATGATTTCTGTGTGAACATTTTGGGACTGGCCAGCTGGGAACAAAGCAGTGACCTTCTACAACAAGAAGGTACAAATAGAACATTAACTCCCCCTAGATGGAAGGATAAGAATAACATCAGAGGTGAGAAAGATAACTCAGTGGCTAAAAGTATTTGCTGTTCTAGCAGAAGACCTGGGTTTGGCTTTCAGTAACTACACATAGGCTGACTACTTTAACACCAGTTCCAAATATATAGCACCCTCTTCTTGCCTTTGAGTGTATCAGGCATGCATATGGTATGCATATAAACATTCAGACAAACACCCATACATATAAAATAAAGTATTTCTTTAAGAACAAAGAATACCATCAGACAATTTCTGAGACTGATACCAGAAATTTATTGCTTTGATGAAACATACCTGTCTTATATACTACTCAATTTATTTAGTTTTGTCTTTATTACTACTACTGTGTATATAAGTATAGGCATACATATCCCTTGGCTTATACACATAGAGATTAGAACACAGTCCTTTTAAGATTGAATTTTATCCCTTTCCCAGATTCTTTTAAAGCAGAGTCTGGATTCTAGTGTTGCAGTGTGTTCTCCAGGCTGACCAATGACTCACAAGCTTCTGGCCAGTTCTCCAGAGTCCATATGTCATCTCACCTTAAGGATGACTACAGTCATATGTTACTGCATTTGGATTTTTTTTTTGGGTGTTCAAGTGTGAAACTCAGGTCATCTGGCTTCTGAGGCATGCTTTTTCCCATAAAACCATCTCCCTGTACCATCCTCCAGTTACTTGTTAAAATATTGCTAAAATACCTTGATTTTAAACATTTTTTGTTCTGTTACTATAAAAACTTCATGATACTGATAGTGTAGTGTGTTTGAATATGGTACTTAGTATAATTTGAATATGTATTCCTCATCAATTGTAAGTTATATGTGCTTCCAGAATAAACAAGGAATAAAATATGGTAATGTGGACCTGACTCTTTTGTTAGACTTTTACTTATCCTGCCTACCTGGAAAAGAAACACTTGTTCCCACCACTAAACTCAAGTATCTCTCTCTCTCTCTCTAAACATATATATATATATATATATATAATATATATATATATATAATATATATATATATATATATATATGTGTGTGTGTGTGTGTGTGTGTGTGTGTGTACATGTGTGTGTGTATGTATCTGTCTGTCTGTCTTTCTGTCTCTCTCTTTGTTCTGCCAGTATGTGGTGGTTTTTAATGAGGATGGTCCCCATAGACTCAATATATTTGGAGGAATGGCCCATAGTTGGTAAAACTGTTTGGAAAAGATTGAAAAATGCTGCTTTGTTGGAAGAGGTATGTCACTGGAAGTGGTCTTTGAGGATTTAAAAGTTCACATCATTCCTAGTTATAACTCATTCTCTCCCTTCCTCTTCATTAATTTCTGAACATGTATGTTCTCAGTTACTGCTCTACTGCTTGCCATGCCTGCCTGCCTGCTGCTATATCACTAACTATGATGTTGATGGACTCTACACATATGGAACCATGAGCCACTAAATTAAATGCTTTGTAAGTTGCCTTGGTCAGGTTGTCTCTTAATAGGTGCAGG
>PVIU01022348.1:0-29583 GCA_004026605.1 Ondatra zibethicus
GTGGGGGGTAAAGGGGTAGGGGTGGAGTGGGAGGTGGAGTCTGACTTCCAACAGAGTCCCCATCTCTCTAGGCTCAGCATGGACTTGAGTGGAAAGTGAAATTAAGTTGAGTTAGTGTTAACGGCTGCTTAGGTTTCTTTGCCTGGTTTTCAGTTTTGTCAGTAAGCAGAAATATTTATCAGCTTAGGAAAAGGGAACATGTTTTATTTAAAACTTGGTTAGTTTGATATAAAAATTTAAAGTGTGTAGATGTGGTGCCTGCTCTGTTTCCTTGGCCTGGGTGTATGGGTGTCAGGAGTGGGCCTGGGAAAAGCAAGCAGCTGTCTGCTACAGTTGTGCTATCTAGCCCTGCTCACCCATGGCTAATTCTAAATGAATTATTCCAGGGTCAATAAAGTAAGGTTTCATTTATTCAGCACCACTAGCCAGATCTCTCTTCCCCTATCTTTCTTTCCCTTTTCCTCTTCCCTTCCCTTTCCTCTGTCATTGCCTCCCCTACTTTTCCTTTTGCCTGAAGCTTCTTATCCCCCTGTCCTCTACTCCACTCTCTTCCCCTCTGTTCTCCTCCCTTTCCCTCCCCTTCTCTCCCCCTTTTCCTCCTCTTTTCTCCCCCAACTTTATTTCCTTCCCTTTTCTCTTTCTTCTGTTCTTTCCTTCATTTCTTTAAATTATGTTTTTTTAGACAGGGCCTCACTCTGCAGCCCAGACTATCTGGAGACTCACTATGTAGCTCGCCCCGGCTAGCTTAGATTCCAGTAATCATCCTCCTACTTTAGCTTTAACTTCATCTCTAGTGCATGGGGTTATGAGTGGTTGGAACATGTCTGGGATGTTTCCAACTCCTGTCCTTCTATTCCAAACAAGGAAAGCTTGCTAGCATTCCCACGGTGCTGATGTGGATGTGTGGGCTTCCACTTCACGGCTTGGAAGGGAAGAATACTGAAAAGCCACCTGTATCCATCACTCTTTCCCCAATTTCTCTGCCTTCCACAGCTGCCAAAGATCTGGTGAGACATTTGCTGGTGGTGGACCCCAAGAAGCGGTACACAGCCCACCAGGTCCTTCAGCATCCCTGGATTGAGATGGCTGGACACAGCACAGTGAGCCCACAGAAGGACGAGTCCCCCAGCAGCGAGGGTCGCTTCCAGAGCCAACACAAGAAGGGTGCAGGGCAGGTGTCATAGTCCTGTCTGGGGCATCTAGCCAACCTTCTGTCCTTGATGACACAGAAGAGGGTGGGCATCTACAAGAAGATCATGCAAGCTCCCTCTCCAAGGACTAGAGAAAGAGAAGAGACACCTGGCATATTTTAAAGAGTGTTTTAAAAGCAAGTCCTACTGTTAATTGCTCTATAATATTTTTAGATTTGTATATCTAAAGTCTTTAATACTTTTTGGGTAAGAATTGCCATGAATGAAGAATTTTGATAATAACAATGGGTTCTGTTTCCTCCTTGTAGTCAAGTTCATAGTGGGCTACATAAGTGTGCTTTCTGTTGTGAGAGCTCCCCCATATGATGAATGAGGTGAACCCTGACTTTTCTATTTCAATAAAGCGTACTCTGAGAAATAGAGAAAGAACTGCCCTGTTCAGTGGTGGTGGCGGTGAGAGCTGGGGAATAGAGTTCAGCACAACTGTGTATTAACCTTTGACAGTTGTGGGAAAATCTTTTTTTCATCTCAGAACAGCAAAGACCAGTCAGTAAGTGTGGTTCCATGAGCTGAAATTCCATGAAAAAAAAAAACAACAAAACACAAACAACCCAGCACCTTTTTTGGGAAGCATCTGTAGGCTGATTAGTTAGAATTTCATGATTATGGAGCATTGGAATGTGCAGACCAAGAGCCAAAACTTATTTTGGGTTATCTTTAGTCCCCTTAATAGTTATGTGTCACCAAACTGTATATCTGACTTAACAGATAAAGCTGTTAGAACATACTAACTCAGCCGACTGCTAGCTTCTACTAACCCCAAAACTAAAATGTAAAAGCATCCAGAGCCCACAGAAAAGACATCCCTGCTTTGCCGTAAGCCACCTACCTAATTCTATCACCACTGTATTTGGTAAATTCATTAATTTGTGACTTTGTTTTATTTGGTGATAATAATAAAAAAAATCATGTAACAATTTCTGGGATGGTTTATCATTTAGGGCAACATGAGTGTGTGTTGCCAGGCTGTGATCACTCACATTTGGCTCAGAATAAATAATTTCTTATTCTTTTTGGAGCAAGAGCTATTTTTTTGTTGACAATTCCCATCCTGCTTTACAGATGGAGAAACTGGTGTGAGGAAGGGCCTGGTTTACTCATCATTATTTAGTTTCTTAGCTGTTGGAGGCAGACCTCAGTGTAGAGCAGCCTCCCCCCCCCCCCCCCCCGCTCTTGTCCCTCGCTTCTGTTCTTGTTGCATTCCTTTCACTGAGGAGCTGAAGCATTGATTCCCACTAGGGATGGAGAGAAGGAGGAACTGGGGGAGGAGAAGCCAGGAATTACTACCCCATTACCAGAGAGGCACAGGCTTGCCCTGAAGGCCTTAGTTCTAGTACCCATGTTTCCTAGGCCATGGAGATGATCAGGCTGTGGTCTGTGACGTGGGTAATTGCAGGCAGAGGTAATGATCCTCACCTCAGTCACACACAGCAGGTGGTGTGTGTTCCCGTGTGTGTGTGTGTGTGTGTGTGTGTGTGTTTGTGCAAGTGCACAGGTATGTGGGAGCCTGAGGGCACCTTTGGGTGCTGTTCCTCAGGTACCATCCATCCTGTGTTTTGAGACACTGGCTCGGAAATCACCAAAGAGGGTAGGCCGGCTAGTCAGTGAGCCCCAGGCAGTGGGATCACAGCACTCCATCGCGCCCAGCTTTCACACAGGCATTGAGCTTAGGATCTCAGGCTTTACAGACTGAGTCATCATCTCAGGCCACCTGCAGGATTACACTGACCCCTGTGGCGACGGAGGCGTGGTCAAAAGACTTGAAAAATCACAACAGAAGTGGCTTTGGCACACAGCACTCTGTGGGGCTCAGCTCTTCAATTCCCAGCTGTGGGGCGCCACTGGCTGGCCCTCACTTTTGTACTCTTTCAGAAAAGAAGCAAAACTATTTTTTTTTTTTGAGATAGGTTTCTCTGTAGCTTTGGAGCCGGTCCTGGAATTCCTTCTGTAGACCAGGCTGGCCTCGAACTCAGAGATCCGCCTGCCTCTGCCTCCCTAGTGCTGGGATTAAAGGCCTGCGCCACCACCATCCAGCTCTTTTTCCCCAAATTTTTTTCACGTGGAGAGTTTTATTGGGGGGGAGGAAGAAAAAGGAGAGAGAAGGGGAGCACAGAGTGGCCTTGTGGGAAGAGAGAGAGAGAGGGAAAGAGAGAGAGGAGTGAGAGCGGGAATGGCCCCAACTTTTTTTTCCCAAAAACATTTAAAACAAATCAAAACTGTAAGAGCATTCTTCCCCCAAAGTCAAACCTTCAGCTGTAGACGCAAGTTTCTGTCCCACCCGGTTCTGCAGCTATTCAGTTCCAAATAAACACACAAAGGTTTATATTAATCATAAACATTTTAGTCTATTAGCTCAGGTTTATTATTAATTAGCTCTTGCAACTTAAATTCTTACACCCATAATTCTTCTCCATGCTTACCCATGTGGCTTGGTACCTTTTCTCAGTAATAAGGCATTCTTGTCTTGTTTCCTCCGCATCTGGCCGGCAACTGTGTCTCTTCCTTTCCTCTTCCCAGAATTCTCCTAGTCTGGTTGGCCCAGCTACTGACCAATCAGTGGTTTATTAAAACCAATACGAGTGACAAATCTTTACAGTGTACAAGAGCATTCTCCCACAGCCTTCAGCCTCAAGAGAGTGATTCCTTTTGCTGTGCCCCTGGCTTCAAAGCTCCCCTAAAGGGGAATTCATCCTTAAGAGATAATAGAAGGTTGAGCAAAGCCAGCAGAGTGGATTTGCCTGGGATCAAATGGGCTTTGGCTCTGCACCTGCCAGGTGGACATTTTGAACTGCATGGCCTGACTCAGCCCCATAAGCACTGCTTAAGGGTTGAACACCAGGCTTTTCTCGGTTTGACGGTCCCTTTGAAAAGCAATGGGCCAATTTATCTCCTGTAGGGTAAACCACACTTTCTGGCTTCATACTTTTTCCTTTTCCATTCTCCTCTCTTTTCCTCTTCCCTTCCCTCCTCTATCCCTCCACCTCCTCTCCTTTCTTCTTTCCTCTATTTTTCTCTCCTGCTTCCTTTCTCCTAACATCTCTTCCTCCCTCCCCTTTCTTGTCTCCTTCCTTGTCTTTTGCCTCTCCTCTTTCAGTGTCTCTGTCTCTTTTCCTTTCCTTTAGAGACAAGGTCTTTACTCTGTACCCCAGGCTGGCTTGGAACTCACTGTATATCCCAGGCTGACTTCCCACTCATGATGACCCTGCTATCTCAGTCTCGCCATGCTGGGATTACAGAGCAGGACCAGCAATTGTCTTCTGTGGACATCTCCCATGGCTCACTTCTCAAATGCTTGTCTGACCACACGCCCAGGTCTTCTCCCTGGGAATCACAACTGTCTAAGCCTAGCGGTCACCTGCCTCAGACGGGCACTCTCATTCCTCTCCCCCCCCTTACACACTGCAGGACAGCTCACATCCAGGACACTCTCACCTGAGTGTCACTTTGAAATGGCAGCTGGTAGGGTGTGACCCAGAATGAGGAACAGGAGTCAGGGTGACACTTACGGGGTGAATAGGAACACCAGTCTTCCCTACCTACCACACCCCAATATCATTCCCCTGATGGAAAGTGTCCATGCCCTTTGACCTGCTGCCAACAACAGCCCCAGGTAGTTGGACTGAAGGTGAACATTTGATGTATTCAGACAGGCAAAGTTTTTTCCCTCAGAATGTGTCAATAGAGTTCTAAGGTCCTAGCCTCTTTCTCTGTGAAAACAATATAAGCATCAGGGAGCCTGGAGCTGGCAGCTTAGGGACATCCATGTGACTCAGTCTCAACTAACCAACCAACCAATCAACCAACCAACCAATCAACCAACCAACCAACCAACCAACCAACCAACCAACCAACCAACCAACCAACCAACCAATCAAATCTACCAACCAATCAACCAAACAATTCAACCAACCAACCAACCAACTAATCAAATCTACCAACCAATCAACCAAACAATTCAACCAACCAACCAACCAACTAATCAAATCTACCAACCAATCAACCAAACAATTCAACCAACCAACCAACCAACCAACCAACCAACCAACCAATCCAACCAACCAATTTTAATCTGTGGCAGAGTCTATGGTTTATCTGCATCTCTACCTGTCTTGCCATCCTTGCTCCAGATTCCTCTAGCTTCTGGGAGACCACCCCTTCCTGCCACAAGTAGGTAGTCATATGCTTTGTCTTGCCAATGGGATTTGAGCACTGAAGTCAGTGGCTGGCAGCTGTAGGTTTATTTGCTTGTCCAGCTTGGCCCCAGTCCTGCTTCTGCCTGCCACAAAAAGAGAAGGCCTGGGGATTCCCAATTAAAGAAGACAGACCCCTGGAAGAGACCAGAAGCTGGCCCATACACAGGAATGGAGTTGCCCTATCTGACCTTCCTAATGACTGAAGAGAGCAACAGAGGGTTGTAATTATGAGCCGTGGAAACTTGGGATTGTTTGTCACGAGACACAGCATAATCAACCCCAGATAGACTAATGGTGAGTCATGTAAGCACTCCCTTTGGAAAAAGAAAGGTCTAGTAAGCCATTTAGGATGATTAATGTTGATTGCCAATTAACTGAGTCTAGTTTCATCTGGAGATGGGCCTCTGGGTGTCCTTGTGGGTGGGTTATCTTAATAATCAGTTGAGGTGAGAAGATCCACCCACTGTGGGCAACACTACTTCCCTGGTTGGAGGTGAAATGAGAATAGGAGACCTGAGTGGCGACACCCATCCCTCTCTGTCCTTACCGCGGGTGTGGGGTGAGTGCCTGCTTTAAGCTGCTGCTGCTTTGACTTTCCCACTAGGATGGCCCGTGCCTTGAACTGGGAGCTGAAATAACCAGGTTTCTCCTTGCATTGCTCTTATCAGGGCATTTTTTTTTAAAAATCACAGCAACAGGAACCAAGACTTCCTCTATATGGACCTCCTTTATTCATCTACCCATCCATCCAACCACCCACCAAATAGCAGTGTGTGTGTGTGTGTGTGTGTGTGTGTGTGTGTATGTGTGTGTGTGTGAGAAAGAGAGAGAGAGAGAGAGAGAGAGAGAGAGAGACAGAGAGAGACAGAGAGAGGGAGAGAAACAGAGAGTGACACACACAGAAATAGAGGGAGAGAGACAGAGACAAAGAGACAGAGAGGGACATAGAGACAGAATGTTGTAGGATTTCTGGCCTCTAGGCAGATTGTTTCAATTCAGAGGAAATGGCTGCACAATAGTGAGAGAGAGAGAGAGAGAGAGAGAGAGAGAGAGAGAGATGCATAGAGCCAGAGAGACAGGGAAACAAACCAGAAAGAATGAAACTATCTTGTACATTGTAAATGTATGTTAAACATTAAACTGTAATGTTAAACATTGCAGCAACACCAGAGACACATTTCTTTTCTTTCTTGCATTCTTTTTTCTTTTTTTTCTATCTTTTTTTTGTTGTTGTTTGGTGTTTTGAGACCGGGTTTCACAGAGTAACCCTAGCCGTACTGGAACTCGCTCTGTAAACCAGGCTGACCTCGAACTCACAGAGATCCGCCTGCCTCTGTTTCCCAAGTGCTGGGATTAAAGGCGTGCATCACTACCGCCCGGCATCAGGTGCACATTTCTTAGCCCTGTCACCCATGGGCCATCACACAGACAAAAGAAAATCACAAATTAGCTTCACACAAAGTCACAGCTATGATCCATGCCAGCTCGATGGACTGGGTGATGTTTGTGTTCTTACAACGTCTTTTGTATGGTGAACATGACCTTGACTATTCCGTCCCAGGGCCTTCTGAACTAGATATGTGTGCGACACGGATGGTACACTTTAGTTCCGTTCTCACAGCCCTTTCTATAACAAGTGTGCAGCTCGTACCTGAATCCTTGGGCTTCCTTTAAGATGCTGGCTCACCTTTGGCAGAATCTCCCAGCTTCTCCTGAGATGCAAAATAAACCTGATAATGGGACCTAGTTCTATACCGTTATCGATCTGATAACTTGGCGTGCATTTGTGTTAACTTATGTTTGGATTATCGTGACAGCAAACACCCTCAAACCACTTTCAAATTGCAGAGACCCTGATTTTGTTATTCTGAAGAGAAAGGACAAACCAGACTTTCCACATTCTGAGCAGCAGGTGGCGCTCCGAGCATTTGGAATCACACCGGCAGCGCTGCCGAGTCCACTGGTGGATCCTAGGATCAGTTTGCTGGTGGTGCATTGCAGTGGGCAGGAGGCAATGCATTTGTTAACTTCACGTTTTGTTTGAGACAAGGTCTTGTTCTATAGCCAGGCCGGTGTCAGATTTGTGATTCTCCAGCCTCAACCACTCCAGTCTTGGGCTAATAGGTGTGCACCACTATCCCTCCGCTTGTTTACGGGGTCAGCCACACTTGTTCCAGGCAGAGGTCTGGGCTGCTGTTAAGCCTTTCGACTATGTTCTGTATTTTTTCTTTTTAGAATGTAAAGTAGTTCTAGATCCAGCACGGTGGTGCATGGTTTAGCGGGGGGAGATTCTTAAATGCTCCTGAATGCAAGCAGACAGGGCTTTATGCCATTCTACCCCTGTCGCTGGAGGCTGGTGGGCAGCTCTAGTGCCAGGGTGAGGGTGAGGAGGTCTGTGGCCAAAGAAGGGCACATGTGGTGACTGTACCCTGAGCAGGTATGGGAATCACAGCATTTCTGTGTAGTGATGTGGATGGAGGTCATGAGTTGGCTGTGTGACCTTGACTCGTTTTGCTTTAGGCCTCAGGGCAGCAGCATCTTTGAGAGATGCACTTACAGGACAGACCGCTTGCATGGTTTAGGACGAGCGCCCTGCATGGTTTAGGACGAGCACCCTGCATGGTTTAGGGCAAGCACCCTGTATGGTTTAGGACAAGCACCCTGCATGGTTTAGGATGAGCGCCCTGCATGGTTTAGGACAAGCACCCTGCATGGTTTAGGACGAGCGCCCTGCATGGTTTAGGACAAGCACCCTGCATGGTTTAGGACGAGCGCCCTGCATGGTTTAGGGCAAGCACCCTGTATGGTTTAGGACAAGCACCCTGCATGGTTTAGGGCAAGCACCCTGTATGGTTTAGGATGAGCGCCCTGCATGGTTTAGGACAAGTACCCTGCATGGTTTAGGGCAAGCGCCCTGCAAGGTTTAGGGTAAGAACCCTACTTTTTTGGGGAGGAGATTAAACGGAATTGTAAAATTGGAAGTGAAGGGATCACTATATCCGGTTACGGCTAATCGTCTAGCCCCAGAAAAGGAAAATGCATGTATTCCAGGAGGCAGGGGCAAATAGCCCCTCGCCTTCGCTGTGACAAAATACTTGACGACATCAGCTTAAAGGAAGACAGGTTTTTTTTTCGGCTCCTGGCTTAGCAGCGGCAGTATCGTGAGGCAGCCGGTCCCATTGCATTCTTAGTTGGGAAACAGAGACGAACATGGTGCTCAGATTGCGTACTCCGTTTGATTCAATCCAGGACCCCAACTACAGGGTAGTCCACACTCTGTTTCTATATTCTTTTATTAATGAGACTAAGAGCCCCCAAAGGGGACCTCAGTTTCCCTGGTAGCATTCTGACACCTGGTCACTCCTGACCCAGCTAAAGGACAAAGCGAAGCTTGGATGCCTGGTTTCAATTCCTTACTCCTGAGGCTCTGGCCTCAGTCTATTTTATATTCACCCGTGGGCCTCTCTATCTCGAGGGACAGGTCACTGCTGACACCCATCCACTGTCATCCCTAGGGCACCTCAGGGTCTGGAGAATCCAGAAGCCCTGAGATTTTTGGGTTATTAGGTCCCTAGCTTTTTTTGCCCTATTTTTGCTCGAGGTTTTGTGACCTCCACATGGCAAAGAAAGTTAGTACATTGCTTTATTTGAAATTGAATTAGTTTTTTTTTTGTTTTAGTTTTTCCTCACTTCTAGGATCCGTGACATCTTGACAAATGAGCAAGGGAGAGCAGGTGTGGGAAGGAATACACAGCTTCAGACTGCTGTGGACTTCAGGCTGGGTGACCTGGCAGATCACCAAACAACCACCAGGTGGCGCTGCATGCAGCCTCTTGGTCCACCTTTCCCGGGTCAGTAGCTGAGATGTGTCTGGCCGGTGGAAGTAGCTTTGCTTGGATCAGGGAGGGCCTGAGTTTGGCTTGTGCACAACAATGCCTAGATGCTCATGTTCCTGACCTTGTACCCCAGGAATTGTAGCTATATTGGTTTCTGACAAATGCTTTTCTGGCAATCTGGCTTAGCATCTTTCTCATTTTCTGCCTTGCTAGGTTTAACGTCTCAAACAGGGATATTTCTGTCTGACAGATCAGGACACTGTCATCAGAACAAGATGTTCTTGCTTGTGGCGATAAAAACCCTTTACCTTGGTCAGCCCTGGTGTAGTCTGATTCTCTCCTAGGGCAGGGTGAGAGCAAGGCTGGGTGGACCAAGGCCCAGGGTGGGCTATGCTGGAGTCAGGAGCAGACAGAAGGATTCTAGAGGTGGGGGCTGTCATGAGAAAAGGTTCACAGTTGGAAGGATGCTGACGATTGGCGTGGGGCTGTGGAAGGGGCTTAGGAACATACTTTCACAGAAAAGTACAAGAATATGATTAGCATTTTGATGATGTCTGCTTTGCTATAGACATTAAAAAAGACAGACGTGTTCTCAAAGTTAGAAGATTTTGTCAAATTGCTACTTGAGACTCTTTTTTTTTGCTTCACTAGGGAAAAAGCTGGGGTTGCATCTTTGGCAGAGATTCTTTGTCAGGGTGGTAGACAGGTGTCATGGAGGCTGTAAGCTGTGGTCACACCGAGGGTTCATTTGTGCTTGCTCCCTGAGAAAGGGAGGAGGCAGAAAGTGAGATAGAAATAGAGATAGATAGATAGATAGATAGGCGATAGATAGATAGAAAGATAGATAAAGAGAAGGGTTGGGCTTGAACACTAGCCCTGGAGAATCCACTTCTTTCTCTCTTCCCTGTTCCCCCCCCCTGCTCTTTCTCTCCCTCACCCTCAGTCCCAGCTCTTTGGTCAGGAAAGTTTAGATTAAGACAACCTAGAACTGTCTGTTGTGAAGGAGAGGTAAGGTCTTGGAACTGAAATGTTCATATTCTACCCCTGTCCCCATCACAGCTGTGGACAGTTGTAAGACCTGTGCCACTGTCCCTCCAGGGGGCCCAGGTTCAACTCTTAGCACAGGCATGGTGGCTCACAGCTATCTATAACTTCCATCCTAGCGGATCTGACACCCTCTTCTGGCGTCCTTAGGCCTTGCACACACATGGTGCACAGATGGACATGCAGGTCAAGCACCCATACATATAAAATAATAAATACATAAGAAATAAAAATTTAAAAATCCAAACATTTAGATTTGGAGGTTGTGTTTATGTGTGGTCTAAGGTGTCACAGTTTGGCAACTTAGAATACTTAGTTTATTTTTTTTTTAAAAAATTGCTTTCAGTCCACAAATCATAATCCCAGAGAACCTAGACAACAATGAGGATCCTAAGAGATACATACATAGATCTAATCTACATGGGTAGTAGAAAAAGACAAGATCTGAGTAAATCGGGAGTATGGGGACCTTGGGAGAGGGTTGAAGGGGAGGGGGGAGACAGGGAGGGGAACAGAGAAAAATGTAGAGCTCAATAAAAATCAATAAAAAATTAAATAGATTTTTTAAAAATTGCTTTTGAGGTAGGGTTTCTCTGTGTAACAGTCCTGGCTGTCCTGGAACTCACTCTGTAGACCAGGTTGGCCTTGAACTCAGAGAGATCTGCCTGCCTCTGCCTCCCCAGTGCTGGGATTACAAAAATATTTTTGAAGTTTTCAATTCTATTTATTGTGTATGTGTGATGTGGAAGGGCGTGTGACTGTGTGGACAGATGTGTGATGTGGAAGGGCGTGTGACTGTGTGGGCAGATGTGTGCCACAGCACATGTAGAAGCTAGGCAACAACTTTTGTGAGTCAACTTTGTCCTTTCAGCATGTGACCTGGCTAACAGCTGACACTGGCCTCCAGCCTCCTCATGTGCACACGCACACGCACTGTGGGACAATGGTTTTACCCTGTAAAGATTTGTTTCTTGTACTTGTTTAATAAAATGCTGATTGGCCAGCAGCCAGGCAGGAAGTATAGGTGGAGTGACCAAGCAGGAAGTAGAGGTGTGGCAATGAGAATGCTGGGAAGAGGGAAGCGCAGTCTGTAGTCGTGACCCAGCCTCGGAGGAAGCAAGATGTGACTACCTTGCCAAAAAAAAGGTACCAAGCCACGTGGCTAACTCAGACAAGAATTATGGGCTAATGTAAGTTATAAGAATTAGTAAATGAGAAGCCTGAGCTCATGGGCCAATCACTTTATAACTAATGTAGACCTCTGTGTGATTCTTTGGGACTTAATGGCTGTAGGACTGGGTGGGACAGAAACCTCTGTCAACACACATATGCCCTCCATGTGCACAAACATGTGCATACACGCAGATTTATTGAGCTCATGCATTGACAGGACATCTAGATGTACGGCTTGAATGTGTTGTGGCTAGAGATTAGCTGAGCAAATCTGGACATGGCTGTGCTGTCCAGCCTTGGCCACAGTGAGTGGGGAAACTTCTCATCAAGACTGAGGGGCTCTTGGGCAGGGTCTGCATCTTTCATGGACCAACAGCCTGTGCAGGGCCACCTCTGTCATGGCACTGATGGGTTACACAGATGTAAACCGCAATGCAAACCTTTATCTCCAGCCTTAGCAATATGCCCAGCTCTCACTGGGCAAAGCAAGTTTATCGCTGACCTCAAAGCCACAGAGCAAGGACTAGGCTCCACTGTTGCCCACCTGGGGGCAGACTTCAAAGACTGGGGGCAGGGTATGGGCTGGGGAGGTGTAGGAAATTGGTTCCCCACATGCAATAGTGTGCATGAAGGAGACCCTGTGCATTGATCAGAAAGTCCCTCTCTGTGTTACTGTCAGCCTGACACTCAAATCTGAAGTCAATGTCTTTTACAATCTTCTAGAACCTTCTTTGACGCTCTCTTCCAAAAAAGCCTGCCACCCCCACCTCCAAGACAGACACAGCTTAAGCGTGCCCACCTTTCTCCCGGTAGCCCTCCCTACATTTTGTATGCCTGAGCCTTCCCCTTGCTTCACAGGTGAATGCAGGTTCTGCTTTCTCCAAGGTGCCTCGACTTGGGGCAGACTTCTTCTGAACTCGCATTATTGATCGTCTCTTGTGGTGACTGATTTTCCTTAGAGATCTGAGAGGTCTCTTTGAGTCTAGGGCAACTCTGAACCCCAGCCTCTGGCCCAGCAGCTGGCTCACCAGTAAATGTTCAGCCAACGATCTTTGTGCCCAGGACCTAAGAGTAAGAGAAGGAAAGGACCTTGGCTCTTCTAGAGCTGGGAAGTCAGAGCTCCTGCCTTGTTCGTCACCAACCCAGCCTGTTCTGCCCTTGTCATTCTCCTGCTCATGTTTGGACCTCTCTGAGGAGCAAGTCACTGGAGGGTGCCAAGTCCCGAATCACAGCCCTGATACTCATGCACCTCATCACTCTGGTTAATATCTGATTCTGAGCCCCATCGATCTGCCCCTTATTGCTTTACCCAGAGCTGATTAAGAGGCAAGATAATTGGTTTGTATTAACTGGATAATGAAGTGCGTGTCTGAGTCATGAGCCTGCTCCCTCAGAGCATCTGTCCTGCCCTGGCGTTCTCTCAGGGTGTGTTCACCTGGTCTTCCCACTCCTGGAGAGCTTCCAGGTGCCTAGAAGAAGTCGAAACCCTGTTCTGCCCCCTCCTCTCCACAGGCCTTTCTCAGAGTCACGGACAAGAACTCCTCTATCACCCTTTGGTAAGTGACACAGTTGCTGTGGCCCTTTCCGTTAATAAAAAGCGTACAAGGGAGAATATGCCCAGTGTCTAAGGTGGGCATCGCATATGTGAACTGACAACAAACAGCCTTTGGTGATAGAACCCTTCAGATACACTCCAAATAGAGAGAACAGCGAACGTCCCTGTGCCCACCTAGAGCTGATAGTGGGCATCATTTTCCATTTCTTGTCTTATTACTTCTCCTACATTTTGTTTTGTTGGGTGATTTTAATTTTTATTATTTTATTCTCTTTTCTATTTGTGTGTGTGCATGCACATTTGGTGTGCCTATGTGTAAACATATATGTTTTTGCATGTGTGTGGGCATATGTAAATGCAGAGGCTTCAAGTTAATGTCTGGAATCATCCTCCCTTACTCTTCTACCTTAGTCATCAAGGCAAGACCTTTCAATCAAACCCAGATCTCACTGATATGGCTAGTCTTGCTAGCTGTCTTTCTTTCGGCCATCCCTGTCTCTGCCTTCTGAGGCTGGAATTAGATATATACATAGGTTGGGGGGCTGAACTCTGATCCCCAGTGTTTCAATGGTAAGCACATTAATTGCTGAGCCCTCTCCACAGCTGCTGGGCAATTTTAAAACATCACAGGTGTCAGGCTGTTTCTCTCTTGACTACTCAGACAGTTGATAAATGTTCTTCTGCCTGATAGTCCCCAGCATCCATGGATCTCTGGGGCTGCTGACATTCTCTGGTTTCTGCTCAGTGTATTGAGCATCTAATCATGTTTTTTTTTTTTTTGTCATGTTTTCCCTTTGTTTCTCCAGGGAAATTGCAAACAAGAGATGAGGT
The DNA here is from genome assembly GCA_004026605.1 of Ondatra zibethicus. NCBI lineage: Eukaryota > Metazoa > Chordata > Mammalia > Rodentia > Cricetidae > Ondatra > Ondatra zibethicus. The sequence continues at coordinate 13,844 of PVIU01022348.1, forward strand.
TTGTTGAGCCTCGTCCCCGTGTTCAGTTAATAGCTATTGTGACAGATGAGGGGGACACATGATGAAGTGTGCCAACAAATCACCAATAGAGGAGTGTGGTGCCCCCTTGACACATGGTGAGGGCCCAGGTGGTGGGACTCACACTCGGGGGAGTGAATGAGAATAGGAGAGGTTGATCTCAGCCGCCTTTACCCTCAGCTGCACGTCAGCAAAGACAACATCTGTCCCACGCATGAGAGAAACTGTAACTCCCGAGCCAAAGGAATCACAGGTCAGAGATGAGCCCCTGGGTCCCTGAGAGGTGACAGGGCCCACTCAGTGTGACAACCTGACAGATGCCAGTCTGGGGCAGGCATCTTGGCATCTGATGGCCTTTCTTTAATTAGGGACTTGCTGCTATGTTCTGTAGCATTGTAGGCGTTCCCAGAAGAGGCCCCATATGAGCTCTCAAATGGTGAAGTTCGAGACTTCTGCTTCTCCTCCATGTTTCCCCGCAAGATTTCCTCTGTGGGGAAAAAAAAGGTTTACTACCAAACATTAGTGTGCAAAGCCCCACTCCATGTGTTTCTGCAGTCTTTCAAATGGTCTGCAGCTACAGACCATTCACAGACCCCTTTCTGCTGTGAGACAAGGTGAGGAGGTAGTGCTAACCACACTCCTAAAACTAGCAAGACCGCTTGGTGGGCAGAGGCGATTGCTGCCAAGCCTGGTGACTTGCGTTCAAACCTCGGGACTCCAGTGATAGAAGGAGGGAACTGATTTCTGTAAGTCACCCTCTGAACTCCGTGCATTTGCCATAGCATGCACCTACCCCCTCCAGCACACCATATGTACATACAATTACAATAAAATAAAAATTTAATAAATCCACATTCCTTCTTGTTTCCCAAACCATGGAAACACATCTAGAAAAGAAAGAAAAAAATGTGTTTCTGAAAGAAAACTTCCAGTATTTTTTTTTAAACACTGAGAATTCTCAGGGTGACTGGAGGCCAACACCCCTGGCCATAAGTCAATAATGACTCTGTTTCTCTACCTTTGAAATGATGATTGTTCTGGTACCCAGAAAACCGAAGTTTGCAAAGCACCATGCCTTTGAGCCTGTCTTCCATTATCATGTCTACGATGGACAATTTCCTGCCTTTCCTCAGAGCAGCACTTATGGTCTCCCTTGGCTCTGCTGTCCCCAGGGTTTTTGAATCTGTATACAATTACTAGGCCTCATGTAGACAGCCCAAAGGATTGGGAGAATGAATGCCAAGGTGAGGGAGCCATGAGAGTTCATTGTGAGTCCTATAACCTTTTCATCTTCTGCTGGATGGGTGCTGATCTGCACCTGTGTGGTTCTTCCTCCGTGGTCTAGAGACTAGACACAATGATGGAGCATCCTGCTGAGGTCCTGTGTATGCTCAGAAAAAGGGCCTTCTTTTAGGGGTCAAGAGGGTTGAATGCCCAGCATGTAGCAGGAGCCTCAGGACAGATGCTATCTCTCCCTTCGCCTCCTCTGTGGGCCAGCTGGAGAAGGATGAGGTAGCCTTGGAAATCTAGGTGATTGCACTTTTTTCCTTTCTTTACCTCAGCCTGTCTGTCTATCTGATCCTGAACTTGCTATATAGCTAAGGAAGGCTTGAATGCCAATCATAATTCTAAACTTAATCCCAACCCTTCCCAGTGCTAGGATTCCAGCACCAACACACTTGTCTTCTGCTCTGCTGACAATTGAGCCTAGGACTTTGTGCATTCTAGAAAACCACTCTACTGTTTAAGCTACATCCCCAGCACATGGTTTTTAAAAGCAGTTACATTATGGGTGTTTGGGCTTCGTGTATGTCTGTGTACCATACAAGTGTCTGTTGCCTGAGGAGCTCCTGGAACTGGAGTTACAAACAATTGTGAGTCACAATGTGAGTGCTGGGAATTGAACTCAGGTCCTTTGCAAGAGCAGCCACTGGTACTCTTAACTCCAGAGCTATCTCTTCAGGCCCCCTAGTGAATGCTTTTAAAATGATGATGATGATGATGATGTCTACTACTACTTTTATTTGGGCCAGCTCTTTAACTTGCATTCCACAAAGATTGAACAACAGTATCTCTTTGGTCTTGGATTTGGGAAAGATATGCTGGGACATTTAATTTTCTTTGGGAGTTTATGAGCATCTGAGGCCAAGACCCATTGATCTCCACAGCAGCCTCTCTTCTGCTAATTGCTCCAACAGCACCTGCCCATTTTCTCAGGGTCAGTTTTCAGAGAGGCTGACATTAACCTCTCACACGTGGCTCTGGCACGCTCTGACAGTATCTGCTCCTGCATTCTGCTTGACTCCCAGCTACTTCCTGCTCCTCGTAGACTGCATTCCGGCAGCACCTCACAACATAAGCAGTTCTTTTCTTCTGGCTTCCGTGATGCAAACTGTGATGAAGTGATGGATGAGTGGGAAAGCTCATTTTGCGGTGCAGACCCCAGTTTTGTGGTTAACATAGACCGTACTCCACCCATATACAGCTCAGACTGTCTTGAGTGAGCTTGTTAGGAAACAGCATGCATGCAGATAACAACTTAGGCCAAGTTAGAGTCAGCTGGGGAAAGTTGTAGACAGATTGTAAATGGAAGTTTCTGTACGGCCTGGTTCCTACAGCCATTCAGTCTTAAAGAAACACACAGAGGCTTATATTAATTACAAACTGTTTGGCCTATTAGCTCAGGTTTATTACTAACTAGCCCTTACAGCTTAAATTAACCCATAGTTCTTGCCTATGTTTAGCCACATGACTTGGTATCTCTTATCAGTGAGGCATTCTCATCTTGCTTCCCTCTACGTCTGGCTGGTGACTGACTCTCTGCCTTTCTTCTTCTCAGAATTCTCTATACTTTCTGCCTGGTTACTGGCCAATCAGCATCTTATTAAACTAACACGAGTGACAAATCTTTACAGTGTAAAAGAGCATTATCCCACAGCAACAGATGAAGAACTCCAACAAGGAATAGCGAGTTATAGGAACCCAAATCAGTAGACACTATGGCTTCTGCTGGCAAGAACAGGCCAGAGGGGAGAGTGGCTGTGAGAATGTGCTGTTAGAGAGTGGCTGTCCCCTTTCAAATGTGGCCTTGGGTGGCAGGTTCCTTTCCCCTTCCCTTTAGTTTTATACTAGTGACTTAATTTGCCAACCCCAAGCAGAAGTCACAGGCCAAAAAGTTCTACGTGGGTCCTTCCGCAGCCCAGAGAAGGGCAGAGAAGAGTTCTCCAAGAGCTTCAGAATGGCAAGTGAGAGTACCCAGGACAGATGGTTTAGGGGCAGGATAATGAGGTAAAAATGTGCTGGATGATGAGGGTTAATAGATGTGGTATGCTGGATGGGAATCGTAGGCATCAAGCTTGTACAGTAGCCAGGTAGAATGCAGTTTAACAGGGCAGCTGGTGACATAGCTCAGTGGGTCTCTTCTACCCAGGCCAGGGTCTTGAGTTCAGTTCCCAGGACCCATGTGGTAGAAGGAGAGAACTGACGCCTGCAAGTTGTCCTCTGACTTCCACAAGTGTGTTATGATGCTTGTGTGTGTGCACATATTTACACACATAAAGTAAATACAAAGTTTAAAGCAAATCTAATGTATGCTGAATAATGTTAACATAATAAATAAATACATAAAAATAAATACAAGCACATTAGCCTTCCTGTACACCGGGTTTTCTTTAAGATAATTATTTCAGAGAAATATCAGGTTGTGATATGTAGTCCCCACACCTTGGATTTTTAAGAAAATATAAAAATTAATTTAGAAATATAATAAATATAATCATTTCAGTCCTATAGGATTCTGATAAAATGTTTTAGTTCAAATAAATAATGCATTTTCCTATTCTACAGGAAGCAAACTAACTGCTATATACACAGGGAAATAGCATGTGCATCTAATATTTTTAGGGTTGTACCTAGCCTTTCATCCCAAAGGAATGGGTATATATTATGTTCTATTCTATTCTATATACACACATACACATACAGTTCTGGAATCTCATTGTTGCTTTAGCTTGTCTTTCCCTGATGACATGGTAGAGTCATTTTCTGGCCATGTAGCTTCTCTGAGCACCCAGGCAACTCTTTGTCCTATTATAAACCAAGCTATTTATATTCATGTTGATTTTCCTGCCTATGCTCAGGAATAGTCCTTTATCAGATATTACTCTTGCAAATGTTTTCTCTCAGTGGCTTGTTCTTCACTCTCTTGACAGTTTCTCTCAAACAGGAAACCTGATCCTTAGCAAAGACCAGTATCAATCCTTTCTTTCATAGACTCTCTTTGGTATATCTAAAAAGTCATCTGCAAACCCAAGGGCATCTAGATTTCTCTCCTGAGTTATGTTCTCAGAGATTTTTTAATAACTCTTCCTTTGGGACAGGCTCTTATAGATCCCAATCTAGCCTCAAATTTGTATGTAGCTAAGATGACCTTGTACTGCCAGTTCTCCAGCTTCTATCTCCTGGGATTTCAGGCCTGTGGTACCATGCTGGGTTTGTGAGGTCCGGGAAGCCAGGGCTTCCTGCATGGAGGCATGTACTCTGCCGACGGAGCCACATTCTTAGCCTCCTTCCAGAGTTCTGTAATTTTCATTTTACATTAAAGTATGCAATCGATTTTGACTTTTTTCCTATGAGGACTATGAGTGTCCACAGTGTTTTTTATTGTTCCATATGAATATCCAGTGTGTTGTTTTTATCTAAGTTGTTCTATTTACCAGTAAAAACTTGGGAATCAGATGTTGGGGTGAAAACCTGCTACCTCAGAGAGAGGCTGAGAAGCAACTAGCTGACCTTCCTTTTCGGCCAGAAACCCAGCAAGAAAATCTCTCTCCATGCCATCCCAAACCAAAAAGGGCCTTAAATCTCTGGTCTCTCCCTCCTCTTTCCTGTGTGTCTCTCTACCATCTTACCAGGTCCTCTGTGCTCTCTATGATTAATTCTTGTCAACTAGTCACTGGCACTACCCCCTCATCCGAGGTTAATTTTATTAACACAGTCTCAGAGTTTCACAGTACAATCAAATATCCATAACACCTATGGTTCCAGTAATATTTGTTAGGAGACTCATGCATTACCTTTCCCCTTCCTCAAAGACTAGTTGACTGATGTCTGTTTCTAGGCTCTGCGTTCTGTTCCATTGATCTGTTTGTTTCTCATGAATAGCTTACTGTCTTGATTATCATGGCTTTATAGAAAGTCTTGAATTTGGGTAATGTCAGCCTTTCTTCAGTATTGTAGTTACTATTCTGAATTTTGACCTCTGAGTGTAAATTTTACAATAAATCTGCCAACATCCACAAAATCTTTTGCTGGATTCCATGTATCTATAGATTAAGTCAAGAAGAACTGATGTATCAATAATATTGACTCTTCCTATTCATGAACATATAATACTTCTCCATTTACTTAATTCTTTGATTCCTTTCATCAGAAGTTTGTAGTTTTCCTCATTTACCTTCTGGACATATTTTGTTAGATTTGTACCTAACTTTTTCTGGTAATAATGTAAATGGTATTTGTTGTATGACAATTTCCTCTATTTACTATATGTATGCTCCAGTCTTTATTATTCCTTTTTATCCCTTCTAACTCTGGGTTTAGCTTTTTTCCTCTTTTGGTTCCATGAGGCATAAAGCTATTTTATTGACTTTTTAAAATTCATTTTTTTTTTGTGGAGGCAATCGACACTGTGAACTTCTGTCCCAAGACTGCTTTTGACACCATCCACAGTTTGGTTTGCTGTGGTTTCAGTTTTCATCCAGAAATTTTCTCTTGTGATTCCTTTGGGCTCATGGGCTGCTAAAGAGTATTCTGTTTGGTTTCTGTCTATTTGTAAATTTTCTGGCTTTCATACAGCTTTGATTTCCAGTATCGTATTTCACTTATTTTTTAAAAAGATTTATTGAAAAGTTATGTGTATGTATGTAAACCTGTATGAGTGTATGTGTACCATGTGTGTGCAGAAGTCCCTGGAGGCCAGAAGAGGGCATTAGATCACCTGAAACTGGAGTGTCAGGTGGTTGTGAGCCATCATGTATGGGTGGTGGGAACTGAACCCAGGTCCTCCAGGAGAGCAATAGGTAAGTATGCTTAATCACTGAGCCATATCTAGCTCTTCTCTCTAGCACGATTAATAAAAACCCAGAGACAGACATTGGGGTTCAACCTGAAGGTCAGAAAAGCAAAACAGCCAGCCACTGGCTCTTACCTCTACCTCAGTCCGAAGTGGTGATCCTGCTTTCAGGAAACCTCAGAATGAGACTGAGCCTGAGAGCTGTCTCCTCCCATCTTATATTCCTCTCTAGGACTGGGATTAAAGGTGTGCACCACGGCCGCCCCATCTCTATGGGGAACTAGCTGTCTTCTGGGATTAAAGGTGTGTGTCACCACTGCCTGGTCTGGAAGGCTGACCAGGGCAGCTGTTTACTCTCTGATCTTTAGGCAAGCTTTATTTATTAAAATACAAATGAAATATCACCACACTTCCCACCCTAATCTCACTTTATCATGGGCAGAAAAGATGGTTAAATCTGTTAAAGCGTGTTTTGCAGCCTAACATGTGATCTGGAGAGAGTACCGTGTGTGCTGAGAGAATGTGCATTCTGCTGCTGCTGGAGGGAGCATTCTGTCTGCTAACCTCATTTGGTCTATAGTGTTGTTTCAATTTTCTGTTTTCTGGTTATCTCTTGTTTAATTTTTTTCTGTTCATTACTGAAAGTGTTGGGGTATTGAAATGTCCTATTATTAAGGTGTTACTGTCTCTGTCTTCAATTCCATCTTTTTTCTTTATGTATTTAGGTGCTGTGATATTTGGTACATACACATTTATAATCATTGTATTTTTCTGTTGAAAGAGTTTATATTGCTATATTTTTACCATCCTTACCTCTTGCTTTTGATGTAGCCTCTTGTCTTTTCCCAACATGACTGTGCACTGTGGTCACCCTTGATCTCCTGTGGCTCCCATTGGGTGGAATGACTTTAATTCTTTTACTTTTCACCTACGTGTGTCTTTACATTCAGAGTGAGTCCTCCAAACTGTGAGTCATGACTCAGTGTGGGTGTGTAAAACTGAACATGGAGGTTATGAAAAATTTGGCAACAGTCAAAGGTTTCTGAATGTTTAATCACTAAATATCACTTCAAATCAAACCAAACAGATGATGAATCAGAGATGTTTCCGGTAACACTCACCTGTGTGACATCACACAGCATCATGCAGCCTTGGTTCTGAACACTTCGCACTGTGTGTGCTCTCACACGATACACGCCCGAGTCTATGGTCTGAAACCCTTTGGCTTAGAGACCACTGTTTGTTATCAATTACTGCGATTTTACTGTCTATATGAAGTTTTCTGCCTTTATGGAAACAATAGTTTAATTATGTAGAAAATGAAGATTTTTTTCAGGTGTCACTATGACTGGCCAAGAAAATCTCATAATAATTTGTTTTAAACTGTAAAAACTTACTTCAAACCAACTGGTGGTGGCACATGCCTTTAATCCCCCCAGCACTTGAGAGGCAGAGGCAGGCGGATCTCTGTGAGTTCGAGGCCAGCGTGATCTACAAAGTTAAGAAACGAGTTCCAGGACAGTCAGAGCTGCTACACAGAGAAACTCTGCCTTCAAAAACAAACAAACAAAAAACCCACCCCCTCCCAAAACAATAACTAAAACTCCAACCAACCAGACAAACAAAAATCCAATAAAACAAAAAACAAACAAAAAAGAAAAAACCAAAATAAACAGGTTTACCACAATTGCATACACAACCTACTGTCTCACATTCCTTCCTTCCTGTCCATGTTCCTGCTTCCTGAAGCGACTTCTTTATATTTTGTGTGCTTGCTATATTAGCTTATTTTCCACTGGTGTAATTAAGTACCTGAGTCTGAATACTTGAAGAAAGGACACCTATTTATCTCAGTCACGAATATTCAAGGATGTGGGGGACATTGGCTTGGCTCTGGCAGAGACTTTGTGGCAGATGCTGTCACATGGCAGGACCACCAACAAGAATGATTATAGATTTACAGGAAATTTAACAAAGCTGGTACAGAGACTCCTGTGTGTCCCACATTCAGTTTTCCACCATCACACACCAGCACTGATGGGGTCAAACCCTGAGCTCTGTGCATGCTCGGAAAGCAGGCCACCAAGGGGCCTAGCATCTATCGCGGCACTGGGTACTGAAAAGGAGAGCGGCTGAAATTCAGAGGCCTTAGGTGAGTTCTGCGGGGAAACAAGCCATTCACACTCTGTAATAAATTAAGGTGGTCTAGGCGCTAGGAGGCGCTACGAGGCAGTGTTCATACAGCAGAACGCAGAAAGGGATGTCAGCGTGGAGAAAAGGCAAAAGACCGGCTTTTAAGGTCTCAGATCTCCACAAGTTTCTGCCCTCTTCTCCAGTGGCTACCCCTGAGAATTATAATCTCCTGACTCTTCTAGGACAACCCCTTCCCAAGTTCTCTCCATCCCAATCTGGAAACAAAGCCTTATCTAACCAATGTTCTGGGGTTTGAGATTATCCCCATTTCTGTTGAGCTTGGTCGAATAACAGACTGCTTGCAATTTTCCAACTCTCAGAGATTTGAGACAAGCAGGCACCAGCCATCAGGAAGGGGCTGAGGGGCTTTTCTGCTCACCTGTGATGCTTTGAGGGGTAAGTGCACAGCATACTGAAATGGACCATATTGATTACGTCTGAAAGTCCTTCTACATGGCCTTAGCATATGCATCACCCATTCAGACAGGACATATTTCCCTGACAGTTATCATAAATTTCCTCGGTGTCATTGGTTATTTTCATATTGATTTTGTATGCCAAGAACGGAGGCACATTATTGACCAGTTCTAGAAGCTGAAGTGTGGCTGAGGGCAGCAGACATGCGACTCCACTTTCATCCGGAATGCAGAGAGGAGGTCGGTAGCATGATCTTCAAGCTTGGTGTCTCCACTTCCATGTGGGGTGCAGGGCGAGGGTGGTAGCATGATCTTTGTGGTACCTGCACCACCTGGAACCGCAGTCAGGCAAGGGTCTGGGGAGTAAAGAACACACAGAGACGTGGGTCACTCTTGAAATAATAATGCCAAATTTATTGTGTTCCAGGGCAGCTTATATAGTGCTCTCCTTGACTAATGGCCACGTCCCAGCTCTCAGGATTTTTCAGCTGCAAGCCCACCAGAAACCACTTTCTTGTTATCAGGAACACATGAGGGTCTTGTGCCCAGAGCAGCTGCAAGCATAGGAAAACAAGTTGTTTACTCTAGCAGGCAAGGGGTCATAGAAAGTTCAGGGTCTGAGGGTCTGCAGCCCCTGACAATCTTCAAGTGTCTCTCTTTCTTCCCCTCTACCACTCTTCCTTGCCACCTCAGAGGAGGTGGGAGAGCTGGTCATCCATCCCATTTCGGCTTATGCTGCCCAGCCTCTGCCTTTGTCACTCAGGGCGACCCCACTGTTAGGGATATTTCAGGTATTCTGTATAGCTAAAACCAACGGATGTCATGCTATCCCAGCTCACTTACAGGGCAAAGAATGGCTACTCTTTTCAGCACTTACCCGGCACATCATGGAGCATCTTAAGACTTACTGGTCACACCCAGACTGTGCCAGTAAGCAATTCTCAAAAGACAGTTGATCCCTGTGCTCATTGCTAGCTATGACTCTCTGATGCTTCCTTCAGAGACGAGTGATGTCACATTATTATAGTCTGTGTGGGTGGACACCTACTCCAGTCAGAAGTCTTACTTTTACATTTACGACTGTGCATATTTGTAATGAATGGTTGCAAGCTAATTGTTTGCTTGCAGCCCTCAGAGAAACATAGCCACCGCCATCTTCATCGGCTCAGCTGTGCCTCTTTGCGAGCGGCCATCAGGAGCACACACTACCTGTGGAAACCCCCATAGAGAAGGAATAGATGGAAAGAGGCTGCTCGTTTGTTCCCAGCCACCCAGACTCCTGAAATAATCACACAGAAATCTGTATTAATTGCGATACTATTTGGCTGATAGCTTAAGTGTGTTTCTGGCTCTTATATCTTAAATTAACTCATTTCTATTAATCTGTATATCGCCATGTGGCTGTGGCTTACTGGCAAGGTTCTGGTGTGTCTGTCTCCTGCATGCAGTTACATGGCATCTCCCTGACTCTGCCTACTCTCTCTCTCTACATCTCTGTTTGGATTTCCCACCTGACTTTACTCTATTATGCCATTGGCCAAAAGTAGCTTTATTCATTAACCAATAAAAGCAACACATACACAGAAGGACTTCCCATACCACCACTGGACTCTCATCTGAGATTCCAGTTGGTCTTCCAAGCCATTTGTATGCAATTCTGCCCTAAGTACATGTGGTCTTGGGTGCATGTGTCTCAGGAGTTGCTAAAGTACAGAGGCTGAGGGAAGTTAATTGAGGCTCCTGCAAGTAATCCCTTATCATTAAGTAAGTCCAGTAAACTCATTGGTTCCCTAGGGTGAACTTTTGTTTGTTGGTGAGTCCTTATGAGGAGGTGTGTTCAAATCTCCGTAAAGAAAGAATTCTTCCAACACTGATGTGTACAGACATGACTCATGTAGGATGGAGGGACTTTTAGAAAATGGGACTTTCTGTGTTGAAACTAGGAAGTTCTCAGATAAGTCAGGAGAATGAGGGGGTGAGGCTGGATCACACTGCCCTTTGTTGCATAATTTTGCCTAGGCACTGACCCCGAAAGCTGGGTTTCTGAGTTAAATCCTCACTCCCCTTCTGGGTGTGGAGGAAGACTCAAATCTCACCCTGTTGCCGTGACCAGATTCCTGGGAAGTGTGGTTATGGAAGGGTTTCAGAGTCACTTCCAACATAAGTAGACAACGAAAGAGAAGCCAGCCTGGTATTTTCATTTCCTTCAGTCCTGACTCTTGTCACATGTCCATTCGTGCTGTGGCTCCCACAGGCTGGACTTCCTGGCTTCACCTCTCGCTTGTTGGGCAGGAGGTTTCTTCCCTCTTATCCTCCTCTGGGCTGGGAGGAGGATATCCATTCGTCTACTCAGGCCACTGCAGATGCGGGATGTCCGGTGTGAGGAGATGTGGCCGGGCGATGTTTAGAAAAGATGAACTATACTGTACAATGCGCCTTAGTACACTGTGGCCCTCAGATAAAGTTCAAATATAATTATAACTTGTGGCAGTGACATGGATTTCTGTTAGTGTTTTATGAGTGGGTAGACTTATTGAAGGAAATTGAGATCAAGGGTCATTATTATTAAGGTCATTATTATTATTATTATTTATGTTGGCAAGAGGTTCTCAACCTGTGGGTCACAACCCCTTTGCGGGGTGAACAACCCTTTCATAGGGGTCGAATATCAGATATCCTGCTTATCAGATATTTCCATTATGATTCACAACTGTAGCGGAATTGCCGTGGTGATAAAATAATTTTACGGCTGGGGTCACCACAATCTGAGGAACTGTATTAAAGGGTCACAGCATGAGGAAAGGTGAGAATCACTGGTCTAGGCTCATGTGTGCTGTGCACGTGTGCATACATGCATGTTCACATGTGTGGGGGTGTGGTATGTGTGTGTCTGTGCATGCCTGTGGAGTCAGAGGTTTAGGGGTTTATGTCAGCATAAACCCCTAAACTCGCCACTTTTTTTTTTTAACTAAGGTTGAGTCTTTTGCTGAACCTGAGACACAGAACCAGCTGGTCTAGTTTTCCCCAGGGTCCTCCCTGGGGATCCCCTGTCTCCACCCACCCCCGAACACGGAGGTTCCAGGTGGACCACTAAGCTTGCTTGACCTTTATGCATGTGCTAGGTTCTAGGCTCCAGTCTTCAGGTTTCTGCAGTAAGAACTTTACCCCCTAAGTACCTACCCAGCCCCTTACAGGCTACTTGACAGCATTTCTGGGAACCCAACTTGGCTCCTCTGGAAGACCACTCTACCGTCTCTCCCACTGAGCCATCTGTCCAGCCCCAGGATCTTTCAGTCTGGCTGACAAATATCCTGTCCCCACAGTGGAGGCCTACCCAGCTCAGTTGCCTCCCTGTGAGCTAGCCATCCCCCTGTTATGGAACCTGGGGGGCACAAGCTCCTCTCTTGGCTGTCATTATAAAGTGACAGACTCAGCGGCCTTAGTGGCTGCGGAGATGTCGTCTCCCACAGCCTGTTAGCTGGTAACACGGGTGGGTTTTAAATTCTCTGTGATGGAAGGAGGGCATGACTCAGCATCCTTCCCAGGGAATAGCTTCACAAAGTCATTTCTTGCAGAAGAACATTTTAATGATTAGCTGAATTCATTATGTCCCTGTGGCAACAGTTCAAGGTATTGTTTTCAGGATGTCCCCTTGTCCCTGCCATTCACTGCCTAGCTTCTAAGGCAGGGGACTTATGTTTGGCATTCTATTTTCTGGCTTGTACATATTTGACTTTCTCTTTTGGAGGTAAACACATTTCTGAAGAGATGGCGTGTGGGTTCTGAGTGTCAGCTGACAGGATGTTAATGCCCTCTGCTTTCCAAATGCAAATTTTATGCACAGAGAAAAGCTTTTTTTAAATTTTTATTTATTTATTTTTGGTCTTTCTGACTCCAGGAGCATTCACTGTTCCTTTTTGAAGCTTTTGGTCTCTTTTTAAAAGTCGGTGTTTGTAACTCTGTGATCAGAGAGGGGTGGGTGACAACTGAGTATTCAGAGCTTGGTGAGTAAGCAGGAGGACCCGAGTTCAGTTCAGACCCCAGGATAAAAGCTGAGCATGGTGGTTTGCAATCCCCAGCACTGCGGAGGTAGAGACAGGAGGACTCTTGGCCTTTGCTGGTCGGCCAGCCTGACCAGTCAGCGAACCCCAGGTTCTAGTGGGAGACCCTGTTTTAAAGTGTGGATAGCTCCTGGGGAATGACACTGAGGTTGGCATCTGATCTCTGCTTACACCACACACACACACACACACACACACACACACACACACACACACACACACACACACAAACACCCCCCCAGAGGTGAAAACTCAACTTCCAGTTACTCTTCCATGAGGAGATCTAAGTTTCTTAGAATGATTTCCCTTTATTTTGTTTTCTTTGTGTGACTGTCCTCACCTGAAATCCAAGACAGGTGTATTGGTTTTCTACTGCTCCATAACAAGTTACCCTAAGCTTAGAAGTAAACTAATATGAGTTACTAACTCACACTGCCTATGATCTCAAAGGGGAGTTCTTATCTTGGTGATCAGATGAGGAATCTATTTCTAAGCTTATCTGAGATACCAGTAAAGTTTAATTTCTTGTGGTTGTAGACTGAGTTCTTTAATATATATTATATTATATATATTTAATATATATGTGTGTGTGTGAGTGTGCAACAATACACATGTGTGGTCAGAAGACAACTCTCAGGAGTTAGTTATCTCTTTCCACCATGTGGTACCTTAGGTGTCAGGCTTAGAAGCAAGCACCGTTACCCTCTGAGCCATCTTGCTGGCCTTTGAGGTCTTGTGTTCTTGTGGTTGTCACAAGGTTGGTCTTAGTTTTAGAGGCTGCTCTCATGCCCTATTCTATATCTGAGTCATCATGGCACTCCACAAATGTCACTCATTTCCAAACCCCACTCCCAGGAGACAGGGTGTGACTGGTCTTCACTGTCTGCTTGACTGGATTGAAAATCACCTAGGAGACACACCTTTGTCTGTGAAGATGTTTCAAGAGATAGTTGACTGAGGCAGGAGGACCAGCTCCCGGTGTAGGTGACCTCTTCTAACAAGTAGCTCAGATATGAAGAAGGCCAAAGATAAAGCATTGCTTTTGCTCTTTCCTCCTGAGTGTGACCATCGCTGCTACTGTCATCTTCTGATGACATTGCACTTCAGCATCTTTGGACTTTCAGGGTGGACTCAGTATCATCTACTCTCCAGGAACTTGCAGATGGGAAGCAGTCATTGGATCAGGACTGCTGAGGACTGCTGCACACCCATTGGGGGACATAGCCTTCGCTGGACTACCAGCACCTACGTGCAATTCAATCATCTAATTAATGCTCCCTTCCTCCCTCCCCCTCCTGCCTTCTCTCTTTCTCTCTCTCTCTCTCTCTCTCTCTCTCTCTCTCTCTGTACATATGCACACACATGTGCATGTGTGTTCTGTTCAGAATCCTGCTGACCACGCAGGCTTACAGAAGGGCATGTGTCATTGAAGAATCATGATGTCCGCCAACCACAGTGGTGACAGTGGTTGCAAGTGGCATGTGTTTAGAAGAGAAGATCTGAGCACAGAGGTCATCTACATGAGTTGAAGAGTTTAATTTTAGAAGACAGGCTATGTACCCCCAAACCAGGATGAGATGATGGGGAAAAAGGAGCATGCCAAAGGGGTGGTGCCCCTCAGATGTTAGATTGCTCCATGTTAGTACAGACTTCTGTTGCTGCCAAGTGGGCTGACCCCTGAAATTCTGGTACTCAGTGAGCTGAGGTAAAGATTGACATGCATTGAAGGCCAGCTGGACTACACAGTTAGAGTGCGTCTCAAAAAACAAGCCAGCCAGTTAGCCAACCAACCAATAAAAAAGAGTGCACATCTGCTTTGTTTCCGCATACCAAACCCTCTGAGCAGACAGGTAATTTGAATTCTGGTCTTTCAGTTATCTGAGTGTGTGCCACATGAGTGCAGTACCTGCAGAGATCAGAAGAGGGTGTCAGGTCTTCCTGAGCTGGAGCTACAAGTACTTAAGAGCTGTCCAACATGGGTGCTGGGAATTGAATACAGGTCCTGTGGAAGAGCAGAAACTGCTTTGACCACTGGACCATCTCTCTAGCCCCAGGGTGGCTCAGTTTTTAAGCTCTTTGCTTTCTCACCCCCTCGATAGCTGCAGGTCATCTCATTTAACTTGCTTTTTCTGATAGATGAGAAACTGAGGTCCGAGAAGGGGATGAAGGAAGTGACTTTCTGGGCTCTCTCTGTCAGATTGCCAGAGTTCATGCTACCCACAGAGTCAGAAAGTGGGAGAGTCCTGCGTGCCAGTGCTTCTTTTCACTGTGGTCATTAGTCTGCTGCAAATGCCCAGTCCTGCAGCGCAGTTGGTTTGGACTTAGTAGTTAATAACATGCAACTTTTTCTCTTATACATGCTCTTTGGATGACAGGGAAGACCCCAGTTTTATTCTCCCCATCTGTGGTATCCTTCTAGACTCAGAACAACAATTTTATACAGAAACAAGCTTTGGTTCCCAAAAGTTAAATCACAACTGGGACATCATGTCGTTGATGTTCTGCTTAGGTCTTTTAAAACCTGTCTATGAGGAAAGAGATCAATTTAATCTAGACTTTTGCTACATTCCAAGTTGAAATGAATTTTTAAAATTAATGTATTTTTAAATTGAAAAATGACGTCAGGATCTTCAGACAGAAAGGAACTCTCAGGTATTGTAGAATATTATTTTAAGATGTGTTACATTTGTTTATTCTTGGAATATTTGCTTTAATGATGCAAAGATGTGTTGCATTTCTTTATGTTGCATTTGTTTAACTCTGTGAAGTTGTGTTACTTTGCCTGTCTAAAACACCTGATTGGTCTAATAAAGAACTAGGCAGGAGAGAGAGATAGGTAGGGCTGGTGGGTGGAGAGAATAAATAGAAAGAGAAAAAAAGCAGAGGAAGGAGGAGCAAGAACAAGGAGAGGAAGATGCTAGGGCCAGCCACCAAGCCACCCAGCCACCCAGCCACACAGCCACCCAGCCACACAGCCAC
>PVIU01022349.1:0-29543 GCA_004026605.1 Ondatra zibethicus
TCTGGAAGCATGGACCAAAAGAAGCTGTCCTTGTTTAAATGTTGCTTAGGTATTTGTCACAGTTTTTAAAGGCTGACAAGCAGATTTCTGGAGTAACAACCACCCTGAGCTCTCCCAACTTTGAAGACTGAGTTTAGAGTGGGTAAAGGGAAAGCTGTCTATAGAAAAAGAAGAACTGGGAGGACAAAAGGACAGTTTAGTCCCAAACACATACTCCCGGGCTTCATTTAAGTCTCACTCTGAAAATACATTAATGGTAAATGACTCTGTGCTGAGCAGGTGAAAGACAACAGGGGCACTGCACTAAACACCATAAATATTAATTTAATAAAAATGAACAAATGCAGTTTATTAAGGCCAAATTTCACACAAAATCATAACAAACAAAAACAAGCAATAAAACTCCATACCGGTAACATTCAGCTGCTTTGCTTTTTTTCTTTAGGAAAATGTGGTGATATTTTGTTTGTGTTTTATTAAATAAAGCTTCCATGAAGATCAGAGTACAGAGTTAGCCACTAGTTAGCAATAGGGGCCAGGAAGCGGTGTCACACACCTTTAATCCCATGACTTGGGAGGCAGAGGCAGAAGGATCTCTGTGATTTCAAGGCCATCCTGAGCTACACTAGATTGATCCAGTCTAAAAGAGAAACAAAGCCGGGTGGTGGCTCACACCTTTAATCCCAGTGCTTGGGAGTCACATGCCTTTTATCCCAGCACTAGGGAGGTGGAAACAGGGAAGGGACATGGCTGGGCAGAGAGAGAAATATACTGGGGGTTGGGGGGGAACAGGAGCTCAAGGCATTTAGTCAGGGGACTTGTAGAGACGAGATACCCCATTCGATCTGAGGATTTTGTAGAGGTAAAAGCTAGTTGAAGAAGGACGCTTAAAAGAAATTCCACACTAGCTCAGAATAGAGGGTTATTTATTTAGGGGTAGACTCACAGATCACAATCCTCTGCTGGAATGGGAACAGCAACCAAATCCCGTGGCCAGAAAAGAAGCCAGACAACACGTTTTACATGATGCTTTACACGATGCTTTACATCGGCATAAATAGTATCAGAGGCCACACCCAAGTGGGCAGGTAACTTAAAGGCTGCTGGCTGTAGGAATTCCTATAGCAGATAGTGGCTGGCTGCTCTGCTTCTCTGATCTTTCAGCTTTCACCCTTAATATCTGACTCTGGGTTTTTATTATTAAGACCAATTAGAATTTGTGCAATAGGAAAAGTAAAATTCAGACATACAAAGGACCTAGACTGCTCTCAACATGCTATCAATAATCAGTAGCTATTATTTCCAAGAGCACTTTTTGGGGACATCTGTTAGAGAATTACCCACTATATCAACATATAAACAAAGCCTTTTAAAAATGTTAAACCTTTTCCTGAAAGTTAAAAAATAAAATTTAAAAATCAATTGCTAGGAAAAAACATTGAAAACTTAAGTATGGGTACAGAAAAACAGAAACTTTATATACCTTGACAATGTAAGAAGGAAGAAGCCAAGCTGACCTCAGTGGAAGAAGATGGAAGGGAAGGTTGGAAATCATCTTAGGCAACAAATGACAAAAACGATGTTGTAATTTAAAAAAACACCGTGAAGAGAAGTCATATCATGCAACAAGGCTCACATAGGAGGTTTATTGGAAGAGGAGAGCAGGGGCAGAGAAGGAGGCAAAGAGGGGGTCAGAGACTTGTCCCTCAGGTAAGAGTGGCAAAAGAGAAAGAGAGAGAGGGAGAGACAGTGAGAAAAAGAAAGAGAAGCACAAAGAGAGGAGGTAGGGGAGATGAGCAGAGCCCTTTTAAAAAGGAAATGTAGAATGTGCACATGAGATGCTTTTAGTGACTGCAGCTGAGGGCATATCCTGTCAGGACCCCAAGAGCAGGCCAGTATAGATGCTTGAATACTAAAGACCAAGAGATTTGGGATCTGTTAATGGAGCAGTAGGCAAAAGAGTTTGAGCATGCTATTTGAAGTTGCAGGGGCTGTTAGGGAGGCCTAGTACCTTCTCATTGCACTTCCAGAGGATGCTTCTGTCCTAGTCTAGCTGCAAATGCCCCAGGTATCAGAGATGTATATAGTTGGACTCTAAATTTCTATACTTCAGTCATAAGGAGAGCAATGTAAGGAGGGGGTACACCTGACTGAGGTTTCTGATGCCATCAGCTGCATTCAGAATCCGAGGAAGTTTTTTCCAGCTCCTGCCTTTTTCCTAGCTTAATTCTCTAGCCTCCCATCAAATCTCCAAGCCCACTGAAGCTCAGCCAATAAAATTCTTTGTTGCTGTTGTTTAAGCTACCTAGAAAGGGATGTGTGTGTGTGTGTGTGTGTGTGTGTGTGTGTGTGTGTTGCTGGTGGCATGTGGGGGTGAAAACTATCATAAAATTCAAATCCAGTAGATTCAAGAGTTCTATTTGGCTCTTTTTAACTTAGAAGATTGAGACTAAGGAAACGAAATAAACTTTTTTCAAGTCACATGCTAAATTATCTCCAAATAGGCCACTTTAATAAATGGGCCAAAAAAGTAGACTAGAGAGATAGTGGTGACAGGAAAATGTTTGGGGGCCACAGGCATGGAGGGTACAAGAGCAAGGCCACTTTCCATGAATGATAGAAGTGCTGAGGATTTTCCTTCTTTTCTAAATAATTTCTTTCAGCCTAGAAAGAGGCCTGAACTCCCCAAAGACTGAGGCTTTGGAGTGCTGCCAATCTCTGACCCAAGCAGTTCAGCCAACCTGCCAGAACATACTGATGACAAGGGGATGCTAATTACCACAGATTTGTTTTCATATGGAACATGAAACTCTGTCGTTATCAGAGGATTTGCATCAGTTAAATTATACAGATTCTCAATGATGACAGAATGTGCTCATTTTGATCTGGTTGTACTAATACTGTGTGGATGCCTAATCTCCTAATTGGCAGTAAAATGAAGACCAAAAAGAGCAGTAAATACCCAAAGGAAGGTCAAGAGGAATTTTGGAATATTTTAATTACATTAAAGGGCTCAAGCAAAAAGGAGTCTAGGTAAAAATAGAGGTACAATTTCTGAGAAGTATTCTGATATCAGACCTGTTGGTCATCTTTAAGACAGACAGAAGACAGAGTGGGTATGGATACCCATCAGGTGAGTATCTGCCATATAGCAGATATCTGATATATATGATCCCATTAAATACTCATAATTCATTCAGTAAGGGGAAAGGATAGTTAACCCCAGTATCAAGGTCAGGAAATTAAGGTTCAGAAAAGGAAGTGACTTCCTAAGGTCAACAACAGTTCACTGCTATGTCCAAAGCCCCCAAACAGTGCCACTTCTGATGTACTATTTCTGAATATAGTAGATGATTAGTACTACAGGAGTAGGAGGAGACAGCCGGAAGACAAGTCCCAGTTTGAACTTTGAACCCCATGGATGATTTTCAACTTAATCTCTGACTCACTAAGCAGAAGAACAGCTGAGTGAGGCTGTGTTTTTCATACTCACTTTGATGCTGTGGGGATAAAAGGCCATTGAAAGCCCTTGGAAAAAATGTGGCTGTATTATCTACTTAGTCAGAACTTCTCTGACCATCAGAACTGCATTTCAGGGAAGAGGACGGGAGAAAGCAAGTGCAGACTCTCTCTAAATTGTTGCCGTGTCTTTAATATTCAGAGAAGATTGGTTGTTATTGGGTTGGGCTAGGGAAGATGAATGACCATCACTGCATCCTCTGGCTGCCTTGCTTCCTGGCTGATGAGATTGCATGTCTGAATATTTTTTCCTCAAAGCATTAGGCTTCGAATAATTGAAAATACAACAATCTTTTCCCAGTCACAATGCTATGTCCCTAAGAAATGGAGTAAATTCAGAATCCAAAAAGGAACCACAGTTCATTGATGTAAAAGAGGAAAATTCGAGGAGACTGGTGATGGAAGAATGGCCCTTCCTCTCTTTCCTTATCCTGGCAATTTTTCAAGTTCTTTATTTTATGTATATGGGTGCTCTACCTGTATGTAAGTCTATGCACCACATGCCTGAAATGCTCACAGAGGCTAGGAGAGATGGTCGAGTCTCCTGGAACTACAATTACAGATGATTTGAAGCCATCATTTTGCTGCTGGGAATCGAACCCAGGTTCTCCGCAAAAGCAGCAACTGCTTTTAACTGCTCGGTCATCTCTCTAGCTTCATTCCATCATGATAATTTTGAAAGCAGGTATGGTGGGCCAGTAGACTGGGAGCCTTTTTAGGGTTGGGGGCATAGAAGGCATGGATTTATTTACTACTCTTGTATCCAGAACTTCCTCTAAGCCTGGTGACTAGTTGTCAACACGTGTTTGTCTCATCCATAAAGAGCCCACTGTCATGTTGCAATCTAAACTAGGTTCTGAGCTCCTCATCCTGTCTTCATATTTTCCATGCCTGGAATACTGCTGTATAGGATGTAATGCTATGTTCTTAATAAATGTATGAAAAAATACCATCTTTCAGAAAATCTGAGACTAATCCAGCTATTTATTTAATGTGCTACGCTCCCCCTCTCTGTGTTCCAGGATCCTGCTGTGCTCGCTAGAATCCTGTGGTGAAAGCCTTTTCCGTATTGAAGTTTTCATCACTGGAGAAAAATGGAGTTTTCTGGGGTCTATCTTTACTATGCAGAACAGGCTTTCAAATCGGAGGGATGCATATGGAAAGGCAAGAACTTTTGTGAACTGAAGTACAGTACCAAGTTGATGGCTCTATTTGCAATCAGCAGTCTGATATATATGTCTGTATTTGCACACCATGCCCTTTAAGGGGCATTCGGACTATGACCAGATGCTGATACAAGCTAAAGCAGAAACCACAGGAAACAATTCTAAACTACCAGTAACATTTCTTTCTCTGAAGATTGGAAGTTTGAAGAGGTATCTTGACTCAGGCTGAGGAAGGGGAAACACAAAGACTCATTTTTTGATTTTAGCCAAATTACAGAATCTGTACCTCACTGTTTGTCTGTAAAATATGGACAATATTTTAAATTTTCAGAACTTTAAAAATCATTTAATAAAGTATATGACAGTATTACTGTTCCCAAAATGTATATCTACCACTGTGACACCCTGAACACACCAAATCTCATCTGATCTCTATTATTCATTTACTCTGTGTATCCTAAGGCTGTAGGTGCTATTATTGTTTCCAGTTTGCAAATAAGAAAACCAGGGTACAAGGAACTTAGTAACCTGCCCTTCCTGATGTCACTCAGAATAGTGACTGCCCAAACCTGGCTATGAATTTAGTACGGATTCCAGAACCCTGTTCAAATTTATTCCATGATTCTACCCCCCTCCAAGAAGGTAAGAGAGGCCCCTGTTTTCCAGAGGCCAGGTCTGACTTGATGCACCTGCTCTGTTCCTCACCTCGCAGGCGCTCCTCTCTGTCAACATACTCATGACACATGGCAGTGGTTTCCCATCTCCAGCACTGACAGCAGAGACAGTGTTCTGCCCACTAGTGACCCTCTGGAATTCTGGGAAAATGTGGGATAAATGGATGGATCCAAGCAAAACAGAAGGTATGGCTGGAAGTGTCTCCCCCTAAAAGATCCTGCTATTTTCTCGGTCTTCTATGGCTGTGTATCATTCTAATGTACAAATTGCACATCCGCCATACAGAGAGCCCAATGAATGCCTGATCAATCCTTGCCTGTATTTTATGGGTGCTGTGCTCTAACAAGCCCCTTTCGCATCCCGAAGATCCCTTTTTATCAAATAAAAGTGTTTTTAAAGCAAGCTAAAGCCATTTCCTTTTGTCAGCATTGCCTCCTTCTAGCTCCCCTCCTGTAATTATTTGCCTCTTGGAACTCATTTAAACAATTAGTCTCCATGCTCCTTGTTAGCCATTCAGCTTGGTATGCTAGCTTGATCCTGGTTTGCTCTGAAGAACATTCCATATTGATTTTAAAATGTAGGGCCTACGTTTGTCACATTTATCAACTCTGTCAGGTACAAAACTGTTTTCTTCCTGTCAGGGCAGATTAATAAGCAGCAAGTTTTCTAACGGGTGTACAATGGCCCCTCCTTATTGACAGCACATTGTCTTCTGGCCTTTATTTTGATCTTTTTAAAGTGCTCAATAAATTAATTACCAGTAATTAAATCTTCACATCAAGCTGTTGGATCGTGGACATATGCAGACTCCAGAATTTATTCTGAGCAGAAACTGAGGCCTTCAGCCCCAGACTAGAAACATGACTTCATCGCTAATGTCTTCTCTGCCAGATGAAAGCCGCGGAAAGGAATACACATTGTTACATTTTTTTTTAGTGTGATAGGAGAGACATGTTGATAATTTTACTTTTATTTAGAAGTACCTCTCCCTGTATTCCACTGGAGAGGGGGTATACTCCAGATTGGAAAACTAGCTTATGCTCAGCAGTTGATTTCTTCCCATTTATTCTCTCCAGGGCACTAGAAAGCCTGTGATTCCCTGAAGAAACTGGGGTCAACATGCTTTGCATTATTTAAAATGGGCGATTACTGATGGCCTGTCTGCTGGAAGGTCATCTACAATGTCAGCTAATAAATCTCCAAAGCTTCCCCGGAACACACACTTGCATCTCTCCCACAAGAATAAAAGCAATGTGGTTGACACTTTATTTATTCATTTATTTCTAAGCAAAATGAGCTACCTTCTTCAATCTAGCCTAAGGTGAACTTGTGTTTGCCTTTGGGGTTTTGAATATTGATGGATGCCTTCAACTTTCGCTTGGTGGGGAGAACACCTAAGAAGTCTATGAGCCAAACCCAGGGGAGCTATCAATTCTTTCTATGTGTATTGCATACAACATGCCACCTCTATCCATCGTAGTGGAATGAAGAGGTGGATACTGGAGTGGTACTGAGGATGGATACAGACTTCAGAGGCTAAATGGAATAAAGTGACTGTCTGGTTAGCAGTGACTGGAACATGTGGCCTGTGCTTGCAGCTCGTATACAGGCAGCTGCGTGAAAAGGCAACTATAATAATAGCAGCCGGACCCTTCTAAGCAACCAAAGAAGACTTGAAGTATTGAAAAGTCACATGGCTACCTCTAAGACCTTCTAGTTCCACCATCACCAAACCCTCAGCAGATTCTGGCCCCTTGCATGTACACAAGCCTGAGCAAGCTGACCTAATGCCCTGCATGGGACCTTGCAGGCAGTGTCAGGGCATCCCTGGGGAGAGGCCTCCTATTATATGAATGCTTGTTTAGTTCTGAAATTAAAGTAGAAACCACTTCCTTACAGTTCACCCATTTGGAATATCCAAAGCAAGGTTGATATTTTGTACCCCAGAATCATTGTGAGAGTATGGGGTTGGCCAGGAGCATAGATCCCAGTTATTCTAACTGGGATAATGAGCACAGACTGGCCCATTTTCTCCTAAACTCTGACTTAGAAGATCTGTGCCAGGGTTCAGAAACCATTTTTAATGAGCTGCTGACCAGATACTCCAATGACATGAAAGAACTGGACTCAAAATGTTTAATTGGCTCAGTTTCTGACAAGCACCACAGCTTAACTGCCCTTTCACTGACTCAGTAACTTGAGCACAAGTGAGCCACTTTATATAACATCATACAAGAACGCAATGCCAGATCTATGGTCTGTCATCTTCCTTCCCTGCCCTCCTGCTTTCTCGTGGAAAAGGACAGGATGAGATGAAGCCACAACCACATAGTTTTCTAAATGGACACAGCCTGGTGTGGATCTGAAAGGCCCTAAGTGAACGGTGTTGTCATTTTCTAAGCACATGACTGTCCGCTGCAATGAAACCCCTTGAGTAATAACGCCAGCAACACCTGAGGGATTTTGACAGGTTAAAAAGTCTTCGCACATTTCCAAAGCCCCCTGTATGTGTAGAGGTCAGAGGGCTGAGAAAGAGAGTAGTGTTATCACCAGTTGAGAAGCATTCATAAAGAAATGACCTCTGGTTAACTGTTGCACAAAGGAGGTCTGACTTTGAGATTTAATTTTGCCACTAATATATTATAGCCTGAAATATATCCCTGGCCCAAGATCTAATGTGTCTCCACCAGATCTCTTATGATCTCTTCTTTGGATTTTTCTAGAAAAGAGTTTGTGGGTCCTGGAACTCAAGAAGAAACAGTACCCAGAACACTCATGTCCTAACACTCAATGGCTGTAGTCACTACAAGCCATGAATACCATTGTCATGAAATAGGTACACTCTGAAAAGAAGACCTAAAAGGGGGAAATTCTGGGGCATAAGTCACACATCTGGAATCCTTCATTGCTCACTTTGTATTTTACCATCTTACCTGGATATCTTTGTATTTGACTGTGTTATTCTTTTGCACCTGTTTGGCCGTGACAGAGATGCTCAGAGTGGAGAGATGAAGTGAACTCTCACCACGGTCTTAGTGGAGGCAATTAACTTCCACACTGCCTAGCCAAACTGCAGAAGCATTGCCTATGTCAGCTTCTTCTTTCATGAAACTGAAAAGGCTGTTCTTGCTGTTTGAGAAGTAGCCCCAGTACTCCAAGGCATTGTGGGTATATTTCTCTTTATTTGCAGCAAATGGGAAAGATAACTTGAGATGGTAATATGGATTTCCACAGATCTCACTTAACTCTCTACATAGCAAGTTTTGATTACCTACATCTTGGTCTAGAGCCACATTCCTTGTTTAGCAGAGTCCTCTAAGCCAGCACTCTCGTGCTAACCTGAGGCCAATTGGATTTTTCTTAAAAGAACACAGTTTCTATCTATCTGCTTCTTGGAACTGCAACTCTGCCCCTTAGTTCAGTTCCTTTGGGTGACAAAAGCACTGAACTAATTTCTAGGATAGACACATGATTAATAAAAATAATCGGTTATAATTATCCTTTCATCTACCAGTTACTGCCTCTTCAAAGAACTCTGCATAGAAGCTGTTGACCAGTCGATGTTTACTTTCAGTCCATTTCAGTGAGCTCATAGCAGTTATATCAGAGGAATTCTTCCCTGTATGTATTTTTTTCTAGAACTGTGGGACTGACAAAAATGGAATTAATATTACCCCCAAGTTATCATTTTACAGCTAGGGAGACTGTTCTATTTAGAGTCAGCTGGCAATTAAACAATAAAAAGAAAATTAAAATAGGTGTCTGCTGACTCCTAATCCAGCCTCCTTCTGTACTTATTCCATCATAATGAAGTCTCAAACTTACAGCCCTAAAGAAACCATGAAGACAAGATTCTAGACAAAAGTACTTGTCACTTTCCATCTTGATGCCTGATAAAATGTTAGGAGATGTGGCCTCATTCTGTCTAAATTTAATTGCCACAACGGTGTTCAAAAGGACTCCTTAAGAGAATGACAATCTTAGATTTTCAAGTAGGCATGGATGAAACAAAACTTTATAGATATGGGTTGACTTTAGTTGAACTATTCCCTCATCAATTTTGGGGGGTGTTACCACTTCAGATCCCTAGGCGTGTTAGTCAAGCATTGGAATTCCTAAGGATGGAAAAACTAGACTGTAATTAGTGTACACTAATCTTACTTAACATTCAGGATGTCAGACTACAGACCATTTCCCCCAAAAGAATTACATTCTTTCCCTTTGGGATATGTATGAGAAACAACCTATTCAAGAAGCAAAAATGAAGTTGAAAACAGAAGAATCAGTGCCACAAACACCTCCATTGGCTATTTCTAGAGGTGCGCACTATGTTGTATCCTCCCAGCTCCAGACCTTACTCAATATTTTCCATACTTAGTTAATATTCCTGGGTTGTCCCACTCTATGAATGACATCACCATTCCCTTAGCTTCCCAAACAAAAGTCTGAATGGCATCCCTATCCTTCCCTGTATCCTCTCATCCATGCTCTAGTAGTCATCCTTAATATCCCATTATTCTCTTTCGTTCCCTGAATCACTGTCAGCCTTCTTCTAGGCTACAACAAAAACTTTTTGTCTCAGGTCACATTCTACACTGGGTTAAGAGACTAGAACACTGTCTTCAACCATGACTTAATCGTGGTCCTGTAAGTTCCCACTGTATAGCCCAATTTGGCCTCAGACTCACTGTTTATAACAGGCTAGCCTCAAAATTCATGATCCTCCTACCTCAGCCTCCACAGTGCTGGGATTGTAGGTGTGGCCAGCACGGACGACTCAAACAGCTTTTCTAATTAGCCACTTATGTAAATAGCATGTTCACCCTGAACTATAAACTCTGAAGAGTGAAGGCCAGATCAAAATCGTCTCTGTACCTCCAGAATCTAAACAAAATAACTGGTGCAAATCAGACACTTATGTAAAGAGATGCTCACTGTTCACAACGCTATAGTAGCCCTGGATAGCTTTGCACATCTATTATGATAACCGTCTCTAAATCTCATTTTCCCATCCCCTAGCAATTTATCCCAGCCACCCACGCCTTTTGAACACTTCTGTGATATTGTACACATTCCTTTTACATTCTGTGTTGTCTGAAGCCCAGGCTTCTTTCTCTTTCTCTGAAGAGCCAGCACAAGTCCTTTTCTTTTCAGTCGAATTGGCTGGTAACTCTGTCTTTCCAGATTCACTCTATAAACAGAACCAATCTGGACTCAAGTCTCTAATTAGACTCCAAGGTTAGGTGGGACTGGTTTAAAGATTACCTCCAGTAATCTTTGAGTAGAAACTATCTTCTACATGCATTTTTCAATTTTATGCTCCCTACCATGGCAAAATTTGTTTCTAGGCCAAGTCAATATTTTCTTAAGATAGGATAATTCAAAAAATTGAGTTGAAATAGCAATTGAACAGAAATGGTACTGAAGCCCCTTTTGCTCTAATTCAAGGGATGAAGGAGAGAAATTGTGTCAGTATCCATCCTTTTCTGGAGCTGAGGCCTGAACCCAGGTCCTTGCACTTGCTAGGCAAATGCTCTACCATAGAGCTAAAGCACCAATGCCAGAGGACAGAAATTGTGCACATGCTGTGGAATACAAGAAGATAATGCCTAGAAATTTCCTTTGTCTACGCTTCTCTCCTAATTCCTCTCTCATTGCAACATCCTGATAAATGCTGTCTAAGCAGATGAATCTTGAGCTCCACAGTAGACTCTACTAGTTAATGTGCCAGGTCACTAAATTCTCATTTTGTATAAAGTGAGTCGGTGAGAATACTTAGAGCACATAATGTTAAACATTACTTTATTTTCAAGAGAAGACAAATGCAAGAGTAAATATATACCTTAACTAGCATTATCCAACAACTTGTTGGCAAATCCTATAACCAAATCAGGCCTAATGCATGACTACACTGCAATTACTACTGAACAAAATAGACCTCATACTCCAGGCTCAAACCCAAAGGTTTCCCTATGAGATGTTAGGAAGTCTAGCCCCTTAGTTCAAAGCCTGACTCTGTATGATTCCATGTGTTTTTAAAAAAGGACTGTCATTTCGACTTTTCAGTCAGAGAATTGTTCTCTTTCTGTCACTTCCCAGTTTCTCTAAGTAGCTGCTTCTTTTCATTTTTACAGTAAAAATAAATCTTTTAAATTTCACAGGAATTTTAACACATAAAAATGAAGCCTAGCACAAAATGCAATAGATAACTATAGAGAAATGAATCACTTACTTTAGTGTCCAAGAATTCTGGCTGCTTGTTACTGACTTAATAGCTCTACGAGAAAATAAACAAAGAGAATTCAATAATGAGCACCTGCTATTTCCAATAAACTTGCCAGGAAACAACTAAGAGGGAAAGAAATCAATTCAGATAGAAATGACACAACCACCAGGCAACCTAAGGGGAATTCTCGGAACCACCCCAGCTTTCTCTGGAGTTCATTGCCCCCTCTTGCCCTGCTTCTTCAACATCATGAGGAGTCTGTGTCCTGTACCAATTGTAATGTCTCCAGCTATGCAGAAACTATCCCTCTCTCCTTCCTACCTTCCTTAGAAGAAAAGAGATTTGTAACAATAATAATGACGCTCTTCCATAAAGCTGAATTTAGCTTTAATTCAAGTTTTTGCCAAATGCCTTCATGTTTCTTATCATGATCTTTCTAGTTTCTTCTCACAGCAGTCACATAAAGTAGGTATGGAAGGAGTCTCAAACCAAAAGGTGAAATGGCCGTGAGTGAATGCTGAGCCTGTCAAGGACAGAGACAGGGATAAGAAGCAAGGATGCCAGAGACAGTTTAGTCCTGTTCTTTCAACACCATTTCATCACTGAGGGAGAAATTCTGTGGCAATCTCTTCTTTGTTCTTCATGATGAAATTTATGAGCTGATATATTCTAAGAGAAGCGATGAAAGGGTCACAGGTCAGCATTAATTTAGTCTAATGTTGGCAATATGGAGCTCTAAAAAGGAATCAGGAGACAGATTTATTCATTTCTCTCTTCTGTTTGATGATGCAGTGAGAAAGAATGTGGGCCTTAAATGACATTTCCCAGGAAAAATCTGGACACCAAAGCTTTGAAATTAGGAAGATGTCTTCAAAGGCAAGGCAGCCAAATATCAGCCTTTTTATGCTGTATACCAGCACTCTACAAATGGTGATTCATCAGCTAAACTGGTGAATCCATAATCGGGACATATTATATGAAAAAAAATCCATTTCAATAAAGAAAGAAAAGCAAACAGATTTTCATTGGCACAAGTATGGATGACTATTAATGTATAATATGCAGTCACTTTTGCACATTGATGGCATAAATAACAGAAACTAAAATATTTACTTCCTCAGCCCTACTAATTAGGAAAAGTTCATTCTTTCATGACTCAAGAGTCGCATTCAGAACACAAATTTCTAGAACCTAAAAGAAGACTACACACTACTGAGAGTCTCCAAGTAAGTCTGTGGGGGGCGGGCAGATAAGATCTGGAGTTAGAATAAACACATTTCTTGCCTTGTTACCCTTTAGGAAACTGTTCTTTAACCTTCATTATTTTTACTTCAGCGATTAAGAATGTGTCTTGTCTCTAAATCTCCTGCTCGTATCTTATTCTTTCAATGGAAACTACCAACAGATGATGTGGATCTATCTTTGTGGCATTTTATGAGGTATGGTTATGTACAAACATACAGCATAGTATGGGAGCAGTGGCCTCTAAGCTATTCCCTACACAACAATTCAAGTAGTTGGCATATATATCGTAGTTAAAAAGAAGAATTAATTGTCTACTATCTATTTCGACTTTCCAGGTGGATATATATCTACCTAATATATATATATCCAGCTAATATATTATATAGAATATATATTATATAATATATATAATATATCCACCCATATATATATAATTATATATATATAATTAGGGTTCACCTTGTTACTTAGCTTCTCTAGGATCATGAACTATAGGCTCAATGTCCTTTGTTTATAGCTAGTATCTACTTATGAGTGAGTACATACTATATTCATCTTTTCAGGTCTGGGTTACCTCACTCAGGATAGTGTTTCCTAGTTCTATCCATTTGCATGCAAAATTCAAGATGTCATTGTTTTTTACCACTGAGTAGTACTCTAATGTGTAAATGTGCCACACTTTCTTTATTTTTTGGTTGAGGGGCATCTAGGTTGTTTTCATGTTATGGCTATTACAAATAATGCTGCTATGAACATAGTTGAACAAATGTCTTTGTAGTATGATTGGGCATCTTTGGGGTATATGCCCAAGAGTGTTATTGCTAGGTTCTGAAGTAGGCTGATTCCCAATTTTCTGAGAAACCACCATACTTATTTCCAACGTGGTTTTACAAGTTTGCATTCCCACCAGCAATGGATTAGTGTTCTCCTTATTCCACATCCTCTCCAGCATAAGCTATCACTGGTGTTTTTGATCTTAGGCATTCTGACTGGTGTAAGATTGTATCTTAGAGTTATTGTGATTTGCATTTCCCTGTTTGCTAAGGATGCTGAACATTTCCTTAAATGTCTAGACAAGATAGCCTGACAAAATTGGGATCATGGGGATTGGGGGAGAAGGGAGGGGAGAAGGGGAAGAGAAGGAAAGAAAGGGAGAGATGAGGAGAACTTGAGGGAATGGGATAGACGAGATGGAGGAAGGACAGAGATGAGAGCAAGGAAAGAGATATCTTGATTGAGGGAGTCTTTATGGGTCTAAAAAGAAACCTGGCTCTAGAGAAATTCCTAGGAATCCACAAGGATGACCTCAGCTAAGACCCTAAGCAGTAGAGGAGAGGGTGCCCTACCTGGCCTTGCCCTGTAGTCAGACTGATGAATATCTTAAATATCACCATAGAACCTTCATCCATCAACTTATGAAGACAGAGGCAGAGACCTACAGTGGAACACTGGACTGAGCTCCCAAAGTACAGGTGAAGAGTGAGAGGAGTGAAAATATGAGCAAAGAGGTCAAATGATGAAGACACCCACTGAATCAGTCTACCTGAGCTAATGGGAGCTTACCAACTCTAGCTGGACAGGGAAGGAACAAGAATAGGTCCAAACTAGTCCCTCTGAAATGTGGTTGACAGATGCATGACTGGGATAGACTTAGGGGCCATAGGCAGTGGCACCAGGGTTCAGACCTACTGGCTTTTGGGGAACCTATTCGCTTTGGATGGATACCTTGTTCAGCCTAGATATAGTAGGGAGGGCCTTGGAACTTCCCCAAAGCAATGTGCCTTGCCCTCTTTGAGGAGTGGATGGGGGTGAGGGGTAGGTGGAGGGAGTTGGAAGAGAGGAGGGGGTGGGAATTTGGATTGGGCATGTATAATAAAATGATAGACTTTCTTTTTAAATAAAATGAAATAAAAGAGTCTACTGTCTTCTTCTAATAATTCACTGGTGCCTTAGAAATGTGTGATAACTTCTGTATTGATAATGGCTAACCATAGAAGCAGAATCAAAGGCAGATACATGTATATTTAATTTAGATTTATGGAGCGATTCACTTATTGAAGGAATTATTTAACATGGTTATAGATGCTGAGAAGTCTCATAATTTTCCATCTACAAAGTTGAGGTTCAAGAATAAATAGTAATACAACTCATTCTGAGTCCAGTGATTCAAGAATTTAGGGACAGAGTGTGGGAAATTCATAGGTCTGAAAATCAAAAAACCAGAAGTTCAGGTGACTAAATTCACTAGAAGCCAAATGTCTCAGCTTAAACTGAGTAAATTGTTTCTTCTTCCACTTTGTTCTATTAAGGACTCTAAATGGATTAGATGATATGACCATCTGATTTACTCAGTTGACAGATTCAAATGTTATTCTGTTCCAGGAGCATTCACACAGATATATACAGAAAGTAGTGTTTTAATACCTAACTGGCATCTTGTGTCCCCCTGTCAAGTTGAGAAATAACATTAGTTAAACATTATAACTGGATCTTATCTGAAAGGGGAGTGTCTTCAGATAAACCTTGGATATAGGGGGAGGAGATTAGGATAAGATACCAATAGGAATGTCTCCTAGGAACTCTAATGCTCTGCTTTCCCTACTGTAATATCAATTTCCTGG
Organism: Ondatra zibethicus; assembly: GCA_004026605.1. NCBI lineage: Eukaryota > Metazoa > Chordata > Mammalia > Rodentia > Cricetidae > Ondatra > Ondatra zibethicus. The sequence goes on from PVIU01022349.1 coordinate 15,453, forward strand.
TGCTTCAGTAGCAAACTACCTCAATGGGTGATTTAAACAATAAGCATGTCTTACCTGCTAGTTCTGGGTGTTAAATATTAGAGATCAAAGCCTTAGCATTGATAGCTTCTGAGAACCTATAGTGATATAGATATGAATAATTTATATTCTTATGGATCTTGGTTTATTGATATAAATTTAAAGTCAAGCTTGTTATCTGCATATTTCTGCTCTTGATTGAGATGTTGTGATTGTGTAGTTCATTTTAGAAATGTAATGTATAATTAAGAAATATAGGTTAATAGATAACCCTCTATAATAGTCAACTTTGTAGTCATGTTAGTTAGATTTTCTAGATGTACAGAGAAGTATTTCAGATGACTAGGGATTCTTCAAATCTTTCAGAGACCTTCAGAATATGGCATTTAAATGTTTTAAAAATTTAAGACTTTTCATGACAGTGAGACACATCTGCTCCTGGAAGCACCAAGCTACTTCAAGAGGAAGATGGGCATCGAAGAGGCTCCTTAGCCATTTGGGCAAGAACCTGCTCTTACCTGGACTGCTTCACTGGACATGCAGTACCCATAGAAAGATGACTGCTGAACTTGCCTAAAGGTGAGATGGTCCTTTGGGGTTCCTGATTCGTGAAAGAGTCTGTGAGATATTCTACAGGACACAGAAAAAGTGATTAAACTGTCTTTGAAATTTCCAGCTTCATGAAAAAGTCTGCTGGATTCTATGGGCCTGTAGGCTGAAGATGGATGCCCCAACAATACAGAAGAACTTTGGGTAAATGTCCAGGCAGTGAGATGTCTCTGTCAATTCTAGAGTTTTGGATGTTGTTTATAATGCACTTCCTGTTTACTTAGGTAATATTACATCCTTCTGGAGTCTTTGATGGAGTTGAAGAATAGATAGATAGTTATAGTTATAGTACTCCTTAGTTATGATAAAATATAAAGTAGATAAAAATATTGTAAGTATAATTCTTGCTTGATAACTATTTTGTTATATGTAATTTTACTATGTTAAAGTTAAAGCCTTCCATTTTGTTTAAACAGAAAAGGGGAAATGGTGTAGGAGTTCCTTCTGTTTGTATGTTGCTTTCATTGGTTAGTAAATAAACTGCCTTGGCCTAGTTGATAGGGCAGAACTTACATAGGCATAGAAAATAGAACTGAATACTGGGAGGAAGAAGGGCAGAGTCAGAGAAGTCATGGATCTTCTGCCTGAGACAGACGCTGGTTAGAATCTTGCTGGTAAGCCACAGTCACGTGGAAATACACAGATTAATAGAAATGGGTTAAGTTAAGATGTAAGAAATAGCCAATAAGAAACTAGAGCTAATGGGCCAAGCAGTGTTTTAATGAATACAGTTTCTGTGTGGTTATTTCAGGTGTAAGCTAGCCGAGCAGCCAGGACAAACAAGGGGCCCCCTTCTTTTGTAACACTATAGGGATAAATCTGCTCCAGACTTGTCTACCAGAACCTGGTATTTCAGTGGCTATTATTCCAATCATTATATTCAGTTGCACATAAATTCATGTTTATATTAACATCAGTCCTTCTATATAAGGAAACCATACCAGATTTAGGCCTCACTTTATTTCAGCAGAACCTTACCTTCACTAGTCATACATGTAACTATTTACATGAGGCCAATTTCTGGGGTTAGGATGTTAACACATGAATTTGAGGGAAGGACACAATTCAATATATATCAACTTCTCATCGTTTATCTCTTCTATACTTTTGTCATCTCCACCCCTTCAAGGATCTACTATTGTGACTCTGATTCTGTATATGTCCCATCGCTACAAGTTGGCCTAAGACATCAACAAAGACATAGAATGTTAAGGTATATATCCAAATATTATTCCTGTTAGTTCCTATATATGTATGTGAACCTAAGAAATTACACTCTGTCTGTAGTACTTGATTGCTGTTTCAGTAAGACAAGAATACTATATGTCACATGGTGATTGTGTGCATATTATACAGTCTGGTCTATAGCATGGTTCAGTCAATAGCAACTATTGCTATCATTTTCTCATCAGTACCTCAACACTAAAGCACTCCTAGTCTTAAAACAAAGAAGAAAAGTACCGTGGTACAGATAGATTTCTTTGTCAAATGCTCAGCATCTGTGGGTTGTATGCAGTCTTTGGGGTAGTGTTGTAGACCCAGACACTAAGACAATAAATTTTCCATCATGGAGGACAATTTTAGGAATAGTGATAAAGACTGAGAAGACACAAAATTGGGACTCATAGGGAAACAGGAATTCAATTCAAGAAGAGATGAGAACTGTTGGAGAAAAAGGAAAAAGAAGGTGAGTACAGAGACAAAATGCTGAGAGGAACTGACTAGGAAACAATGCTGTAAAGCAATGTGAGAAGCATGAGGGACATGCTAGGTGACATTTTCCCCAGTGCTTACCAGGCTATGCTTATTCTTACTTCAGCTAACATTCAAGTAGTTAACTCTATTCCAAGCTTTAAGAATATATATTGTCATAAATTGGCTCAGATGTGAGTTCTAATTTACTTCTTGCATACCTGCCTAGCTCTATGTTTCTTCAAGTAAATAGGATAGTACTGAATACTCGATCATGTGCTGCTCAGTACTTGCCATTGGTATTTTTCTTGACAGAACACTTGGCTTCTTGAATGAAAGGTGACTGTCTCATAGTTTTTGTTTGTTTGTTTAATGTTCTCATTTTTAGTATAATGATAAAACAGATAGTATCTTATCCATAAAGTTTATAGATTTACCAAAAAAAAAAATGAGTTGCTCAAGCTTTGCAGGAGACTATCCCTGATTATGTAACTAGTAAGTTTATTGTATTGGCCCTGAGAACAAGAGATATTTTCTGTATAATGGGATAATCATGGTATGATAAGTATTATAAACTGCGTATCATTTCAAAAGGTAGAGTATTCTCCACTGTATACTCAAATTCATATAACAGTAGTACTCCTCATGTTCTTAGGATTTATCACATGCTAGATGCTATGCTAAATGATTTTCATACATAAATTCATCTCATTTACCACCACCCATGAATTAGGCAATGCTATCCCCATTTTACAGACAAGGACATTAAGGATAAGGAAATTGAAGTAATTTGTCCTTAATCTCATTAGGAGGTGACAGTCTGACTCTAAAGTTAAAGGTAGACTAAGCAGTTTGGGCCTATATATAATTTAGTTGATAAGATGAAATGCCTTGGGAAACAATAAAGTGGCGAATAGCTTAATGTAGGAGTCAAACTAATACATTTTCCTATCTCAGATCTCCATCTCAAGAGATGCAAGACATTACACAAGTAAATTTCTTTCTCCAAATCTCTATCTTCACTTGTACGATGAAGTGCCAACCACACAATAGGATTTATGGCAATCAAATAAATACAGATAGAGAACACAATACAGTGCCTGGCATAAAATCAAAAGACACAAGCTTTTTAGTATTTTAGTGTGAATTACATATGCTAAACAGACAATTTCCTGAGAGCTGTAATAGCACATACAACATACCAGGAAGTAGCACACCTTTTGTTTTTAAGATGATGTTACTCTATTGCTATGGGACAATGGTTTTACCCCGTAAACATCTGTTTCCTGTACTTGTTTAATAAAATTCTGATTGGCCGGTAGCCAGGCAGAAAGTATAGGTGGGGCAATGAGAACAAGAGAATTCTGGGAAGAGGATTCTGCAGTCCACAGTTGTGACCCAGCCACAGAGGAAGTGAGATGTGACTGCCTTGCCAAAAAAGGTACCAAGCCTGTGGCTAATGTAGACAAAAATAATGGGCTAGTTTAAGATATAAAAATTAATTAATAAAAAGCCTAATCTACTAGGCCAATCAGTTTATAATTAGTGTAGACCTCTGTGTGATTTCTTTGGGAATTAGTGACTGCAGGAACTGGCCAGGACAGAAAACTCAGTCAACACCCTATAACAGGGCAATGATGTCCCTACTAATGGCTAACAAATAAGAAACCGAATTTCAGGAATAAGCTACTTCTTTCTGAGTTGTTGTCCAATAGGGTTCTGTAGGCTGCCAAATATCACAGATTTTTGCCATTGCTCTTGGTTATGTTCCACAACTTGAAGGTAAGACCCTACTGCTGAAGACACTACATGTTTAAACTATAGAACAAGATGAAATCAAGTTGGCATGGATCTGAAAGCTTCATCTCTGTTAGCTAGTTTTTATAATGCTGAGAGGTGCTATGCAAGCTACCAGAGGACAAAGGTAATCATCATTCTTCCCCAGAGTTACCGTACTGACATGCTTGGAAAGCTAGTCCACTGGTACAATAGTGGCATAAACATCACAGGAGCAAGCAACCACTTTCTGATGGGACTTAAGGTCTACTCCACAAGATGAAATGCATAACTTGTACCATTATCATGCCAAAACCTATGTCTAGACAGACCGTATATGCTGGAAGAAGAATCTACTGCTTTTATTGTGCTAAATAAACATAGAATTAAACCAACTACTAATGAATAATCATTATACCCATTGATCAACTCATCTCTCAACCCTCATCAGAGAAGCTTGTAATGAATGGCTGGTGGAAGAAGAAGAGTGAGGGTTTTTTTGTGTTTTTTGTTTCAGCTGTTTTTCGTATTTCACTAAAAGGTGAAATATGCTCCAGTGGTTACACTTATACCCAAAAGTACATAACCGATTCTAATTGGACTGGATGAATTATTACTATTATTATTATTATTATTATTATTATTATTATCATCATCATCCCCATCATCATCATCATCATTACTACAAATGACAACATAGAGTTGGGTGATAAAGAATGGGATATCTGTGAGGAGGTATAGGTGGGGTTAATATGACCAAAATACAATATAAAACACTCTCAAAGAATTAATAAACTATGTGCTAAAGTTGAAAAGATGCCACCCCATTTTGGGAGTTAGGGCATAGTGGTTGTGCTAGTGTCGATATTGATAGTGCAGTGACTAAGCTGTGGGAGGTGTATTATACTCCTAAACTTTATTTTCATTATGACAGATTTAGAAAAGATTAACAATTTCTAATATTACCAAAGGAGTAATTAACTTACTGAAACCTTAAAGCAGCTGATCCTTTCAAATTTTGACTCTTTATCTAGAGCTTATTTCTGATTGTCTTGTAGTAAAGAAACAAGACCAATTATTTCCTAGGATAGGATTTAGAAAAACAGGCAATAGAACACAAACACATTTCCTACTGTTTCTTCCAAGCAGAGAAAAAGTAGTTTTGTACTTAGTGTATTGTTACTGCAGTACAGTTTTGTTTCTTTCTACCCCTTACTTCTTAAAACAAGGAAAGGAGAAGAGATAAAAATTTACAATGTAGGACTGAACCAGTAGAGTACTTCTAATGATATTCCTTCCTTGTGACATAGTCCCTCAGAGCACACAACAAAGCTGGCATTGATGGCTCAAGCCTATACCATCAATGCCTGAGAGAATGAGGTAGGAGGATCACTGTTAGCTTGAAGTTAGCCTGGGCTACACCCTGAGTTGCAAAACAAACTGAATTACAAAGTGTGGCTGTATCAAAAGAACAAAATCTACCACAACATCAAAAACACAGCAGCCTCTAAACCAAGTACATGGACCTTCTTGTACAGTGACCACTAACAACCTTATGGTCTCTTCAGGAAAACAGTCAGAGACAGTCAGATAACCGGACACTAACATTTTTTATTGATTTTTATTGAGCTCTACATTTTTCTCTGCTTCCCTCGCTGCCTCTACCCTCCCCTTCAACTCTCTCCCAATTTACTCAGGAGATCTTGTGTTTTTCTACTGCCATGTAGATTATATCTGTGTATGTCTCTCTTAGGGTCCTCATTGTTGTCTAGGTTCTCTGGGATTGTGATTTGTAGGCTGGTTTTCTTTGCTTTATGTTTAGAAACCATTTATGAGTGAGTACATGTGATAACTGTCTTTCTGGGTATGGGTTACCTCACTCAAAATAATGTTTTTAGCTCCATCCATTTTCTTGCAAAATTCAAGATATCGTTATTTTTTCTGCTGTGTAGTACTCCATTGTGTAAATGTACCAGGTTTTCCTTATCCATTCTTCGGTACTGAAAACAGCCTAGTATTGCCATAAAAACAGACAGGAGGACAAATGGAACCAAATTGAAGACCCAAATATTAATCCACACACCTTTGAACAACTGATTTTTGACAAAAAATCAAAAAATATCAAATGGAAAAAAGGAAGCATATTTAACAAATAGTGCTGGCATAACTGGGTATCAACATGTAGAAGAATGAAAATAGATCCATATCCATCACCATGTACAAAACTCAAGTCCAAATGGATCAAACACCTCAACATAAAGCAAGCCACACTGAACCTTATAGAAGAAAAAGTGGGAAGTACACTTGAATGCATTGGCACAGGAGACCACTTCCTAAATATAACCCTGGAAGCACAGACACTGAGAGAAACAATTAATAAATGGGACCTCATGAAACTGAAAAGCTTCTGTAAAGCAAAGGACAAGACGACAGCCTACAGAATGAGAAAAGATCTTCACTAACTCCACGTCAGACAGAGGTCTGATCTTCAAAATATACAAAGAACTCAAGAAATTGGTCATCAAAAGAACAAATATTCCAATAAAAATGGAGTACAGACCTAAACAGAAAACTCTCAACAGAAAAACCTAAAATGACTGAAAGACACTTAAGGAAATGTTTAACATTTTTTAAAAGATAATGTTGCTTTACCTTTGTTTTGATTGTGTTTGGGTAGTTACTATGAACACTTATTTGGATGTATATATGCAGGTATGTATGTACATATATATGTCATATGTTTATATATGTGTATCATCTCAAATTCAAATAAAGATTTCAAATACAATGGAAGTTAGATTTTCAATGTTCTCTTGAATCACTCAGAGTCAGTCATCAACTTGATGCCTTAGTGCCTATAGAACATTTCCTACAAACAAAAGTACTCTTTATATAATCACAATAAATCATCAGTATCAAGAAAAGCACACTGATACGTAACTGCATTCTAATCCTTTGATACCATCCACTTCAGAAACTGTCTCAACAATGCCCTTTATAATAAAAGGGACCACCTTAGAACTATACGCTATACTTACATGGCAAGTTTGCCTTTGTGTACGATTCCTCAGCTTTTATTTGACTGTCAAAATCTCTACCCTTTTGAATAATTTAGGCAAGTTCAGTTGCTTTAGAAACTGCCCCTTAGTTTGGACAATCAGATGTTTCATCATTGTAAGACTTAGGTTGCACATCCTTGGCAGAAAAGCAACAGAAGTTACGTTGTGTTCTCAGTGCATCCTATTCTTTTGCTAATAAATAAACAAATACGATGTCACATATCACAACTTGTGAATTGATTTCATCACCAGTTCTGACAAATGTTATGCACAGCATCCCACAATGGCATCGCTACAAGCAAAGTTATGTGAAAAGTGACTTACTTGTTGTGTCTTCACACTATAAGTCTGGTTCTGAGTCTATCTTTACAATCTTTTCCTCCGATGATTCCTACTTGCACACTATACCAATGTGACTTTCCTCTAGTGTCCAGAGGTAGCATCCCACTACTGTGCCTTTACCCACACAGCTCCCTTGGTGCTACAGAGCCATTCCATACCTGGCAATCCCTCGTGTCATAACCTGACTTGCATTTTAGTGTGGCAAACTCAAATATCACATTCTCCAGGAACTTTTTCCCTACTGTGCCATTCCTAACTTGGAATTTAATAATTTCTTCAGCACATTATGCTTTCTACTTTAATAATAACATTATGCTTTAAACAAAATTTAGGTGATAAATTGTGAGGTCTTATCCAGCCAACATCATCATCTCTATTTGTCCCTAGTCTATTCAAACTACTATCATAGATACCACTTAATGTGATGCCATGTTGATTATAATAATATTTAACACAGTTTACTAAGTGTGAACTAGATATTATTCTACATCATAGCTCATTTTAATATTTACAGCCATGACATGAATTGGATGTTCTCATTATGCTCCTTTATAGAAAGTAATGCAAAATGGTGATTAAATAAACTTTATTAATGCAAAAAATTATTGAATAAATTCAGAAAATATTAATAAAATCTGATGCCTTCTAACGCCTACTCTTGAGAGTACTGTTTCTACTTAGGGCTATTTGAATGGGTAAACTATAAAAAAAATCATTAGAAGAGGAAAGTCAGAAACCAATGGCATTTGCTTGGAAGTAGAGAAAAATACAACTGATTGCAGAAACCAAAGCACAAAAAGATAAATGGAGGCAAACATCTGGAACTCAGAAAAATTCAAAGTATGTGAGACTTACTCAGTAAAGTACCCTATGTTAACAAGGAAAATAGGAATGCTCTTTGGCGCTCTGCTCTAGATTTATTTCTCTTGTTAGGATAAAATACCATGACAAAACACAACTTAAGATAGAGGGAGCTTTATTCAGCTTACACTTACAGGTTACAGTTCATTACTGTGAAGTCGAGGCAGGAACCTCAAATGGCTAGTTGTATTATATCTACGGACAAGAATGCATATATACTTGCTCATTTGGTTATACTCAGCTTGATTTCCCTACCCTTACACAGTTCAGAACCTCCTGCCTTGGGAATGGTACTAGCTACTTTTAGGCTAGCTCTTCCCATAACAAGTAAATTAAGACAACCTTCCTCCCTCAGACATGCTCATAGGCCAAGAGCACAAAGTAGACAAGCCCTCATTGAGATGATTTTCCCTGGTGTTTCTAGGTTGTATCAAGTTCAGAACTAAAGCTAACCATTACAGGTCACCAGATTCAAAGACTTGCCTCAGTAGCAGGAGCTACAAGGATCACAAGGAATACGGAAAGTGTAGTGAACAATGCTCCATATTTCCAACTGTAGTATACGTAGACTAGACAAGTCAGACTACTGGTGGCTAAGGCCTAAAAATGCCGAAGGAAGAATTCTAGAGCAAATTACCTCACCTTTGTTAGCTTCAGTTTTCTTGTCTACGAAATGGTATTTATACCTGTAGTGCTGCGTAGATATGCAAAATATGTACACAAAAACATATGCATGTAATTGTTAACTGATATTATATTAAGCTGTTGCCAACATTTCTTCTTTTTTATCATATACAGAAACATAGATGCATATGATTTAATAAACGTGGCTCCTGTTGGGAAGTACTGTCTCTGCACTCAGAACATCAAGTACAGTGTTGATTTACAATTGGCACACAATAAACTGCACTGGCTTCAAGTATGCAGTCTGTTGAGTTTATGTGTTACTACATCTGTGGCACCATCTTCATAATTTAGATGCAGTGAATATACCCATTAATTTTTATCATCAATGCATATTGGTTGGAATGATAAAAAAAAGTATGTAACTATTATACTGTTCCAGAGAATACAAAACACCAACAAGGGATTATTTTGAAGTTCAGCTAGAAACATGTGTTCCTTACCCAATTTTCCAGGGATTCAGAAGACTACAAGAAGAAGGCAGAGGGAGCCTCATGCATGAAGGGTATAGAGATACTAAAGGCAATAGCAAGCAGGAGAGTAAACACCCTGTCTGCTTGGAGGAATTAATATATGAGTGCCCCTCCAGATCAAGCTCCTTCGGCACTGACTTCTAATGTTATATGGTTTTTGTTTCTCTAATTTCTTTTTGCAAAGAATCCTTATTTATCAGGAAAACATCTTATTGCAGACTGGAAAACTTTAAATCTTTTTCATTTATAGAATGTTCTTATTAAAGAGTAAGAAACTTGGACAGCGATGGGTGACAAAAAAAAAGGATAAATGGAGTTTAGCTATAATTTTTAGTGATTTCACAGCCAAGACAGGGTGCTGTACTCATTTAACAGTATGCAGCATTGGAGAGCTCCACAGGGCAGTAGGGGGCTGCCTAATTAGCTGGGGAGATGGAGACCGCCCAGGCCTCATCTAAGTGAGAAAAGCCTATTAGCTCATCTCTGCCACAAGTCCTGATTTCACCCTAAGTTTTGCTTTGCTTTATGCAGGATAATAAAGTCCAAGATTGAAATTCTCTTAGACTTCCCAAATGTACATTTCTCCCATGCCCTTTCCATATGCACTTGGCTTTTTGTTTAGAAGTCAAAACACCATGGAGCAGGGAAAACTCAGAATGTCTGCCTGTATAGCCAGAGCAAAAACAATGTGGAATATCTAAAGCTCATGTGAGGAACTTAAGATCTATTACAAGAGGGTCTGACTGAGAGCTACTTTTTTGTATTTTCTTCTGATGAGTGAATAGTATGTGGTGTATTGGTGACAGAATCTCTATGATTACTAAAAAATTATCAAATATCTAATGACATTTGAAGTCAAAATATATAGATTAATATTTAAAGTTTAAAAGTGTGGCAGGTATAATTAATATCAGCGCTTCTATTACTTCCTTTTCTGTTGCAGTGATAAGACACCATGACCAAGGCAACTTCCAGAGAAAGAGTTTATTTTGGTTTTAGTTACAGAGCAAGAGTCCATGATTGTAGAGACAGCACAGCAGCTGACAGCAGACAGCAGGCATGGTGACCAAACCAGCAAGCTGGGAGCTCACATATTAATCCACAGACACACAGCAGAGAGAGCTAATTTGGTGTAGTTAAGTTTTTGAAACCTCAGAGTGTAGTAGGGAGGAGTGGGCTACGTTCCTGGCACCCGGCTCCCAGTGCAGGGCCCCTTAAGGGTTCCATCCCGCCTGACTCCCAGTGCCCGAAATAATTACACAGAAGCTGTATTAATAAAACGACTGCCTGGTCCATTAGTTCTAGCCTCTTCTTGGCCAACTCTTAAATCTTGATTCAGCCCATTTCTAATAATCTGTATTGACCATGAGGATGTGGCTTACCGGCATAAGTCTAACCAGTGTCCATCTTGGGCCGGAGAAACATGGCGTCAGGCAGGATGGAACAAGGTGCCCTGCGCTGGGAGCCGGGTGCTGGGTGCCTGGAATGCAGCCCGCTCATTGTTACTACAAATTCGCACCCAACGTGGGGTGCCAGATGAAGGCATAAGTCATAAAACAATCCCATACCAGTTTGGAATTGTGATTAATAAAATGGTTATTTATTTAAAGGGAAAAACTTACAGATCACTGTCCCAGACAACAGCCCTCTGCACGATCAGGAACGAAGTCTAACAGCCGAAAGCCAGAAGCAAGAGAGAGAGCACACGGCTACCACTGCTTTTTTAAAACTAAAGAGTCCACACACCAGTGGGCTAGTATCTTAAAGGCTATTGGCTGAAGGAGCAGAAGTAGCTCCCACAGCATCAGAGCCTGCCACAATGACACACTTCTTCCAGCAAGTTCATACTTCATAAACCTCCCCAGACAGCACCATCAACTGGAGACCAAGGATTCAAACATCTAAACCTATGAGGGGGAGCTTCTCATTCAAAACACTACATTGATGAAACTATTCACCATTTCACCAAGAGGCAGAGGTACCTTTGGACTCCTAGGGCTACCTATACTGATCACTATTTGAAACTTCTTACTTATTTGTATGTGGAGATATATCATCACAAGTGTGCAGGCATATGCATGGAAAAGCCAGAGATTAAGGTTACGTGTCTTTATCAAGTTTTTCTTCTCTTCCTTACTTTTTGAAACTAAAGTATTCCACTGAATCTGGGCAACAAAGATTTGACTGGATTCCTAGGTAGTAACTTCCAAAGATACCTCTGTGGTCCACCTCTCTAGTCCTGGCTTTTTATGTGGGTTGCTGGGAAACTAAACTCAGGTACTAACATTGACTTTAGTTCATGCTTACACAGGAAGCAGTTACTGCTTGGGCCATCCCCCACTCTTAAATATTTCATTTCTTTTAAGCATCAACTTCTTCTGTCACATGGGGAAAACTCTAGACTATATTCTTTAGAGAAGTTCTGAAGCCCAAATGAAACCACATAATAAAGTATCTGCCTAATACCTAGAAAGTTTTTAATAACAGAGCACCTCATTCATTTCTCATACATTAGGACCTACCACATTGCAAGTTAGAAAATTTCATAAAGGATAACTAGACCCTGAAGCTCTTAGGACTGGAAGTGTTTCAAATGTCTTTTACTAGATTTTGACATCTTTGTTGTTGTGTAATGAGATATCTTGGGGTTGCAACTCAAGTCTAAACATGACATTTATGTTTTTATGTATACTTTACACATAAAAACTGAACATAAGTTTATATAAAATTTTAATTCACCAGCTTTGTGACCTTAATTCATTACATCAAGTCAAGTGTGGAATTCTCCATTTTTATAACATGTGGATACTTTGGATTTTTTAAGTATTTCAACCTTCCGTGAGCACAGTTCTGTTAGCTGTAAGTCATCCTAAATTTACATATTACAAAAGTCATAGAAACTAAATAATTGGAATGATCTCCAAAGCAGCTAAAACACCAACAGAGGCACTGCTTATAAACAACCCAAAGTATTTCTGTTGTAATGAGGGGCTCGGGCTGCATTCCTGGTGCCGGGCCCCTTGTGCCATCCGGCTCCCAGTGTGTACCCGAAATAATTACACGGAAACTGTATTCATTTAAATACTGCCTGGCCCATTAGCTCTAGCCCCTTATTGGCTAACTCTCGCATATTATTTTAGCCAATCTCCATTAATGTGTATCGCCACTTGAGTTGTGGCTTACCGGCATGAGTCTAACCAGTGTCCATCTTGTGCTGGAGAAGCATGGCGTCTGCCACACTGCCTTCTCTCTCACAGCATTCCGTTCTATCTACTCCGCCCACCTAAGGGCTGTCCTACCAAAAGGCCAAGGCAGTTTTCTTTATTTAAGCAATGAGGGCAATATACAAACAGAAGACCCTCCTACACCATTTCCCCTTTTTCTGTTTAAACAAAAAAGAAAGGCTTTAACTTTAACATAGTAAAATTACATAACAAAACTTATCAAGCAAGAATTACAGTTACCAAATTTAGATCTATTTTATCTTTTATCATAACAATGGAAAACCATCACTATAACTATCCATTCTTCAACTTCAACAAAGACTCCAGAAGGATAAGATATTACCTAAGTAAACAAGAAATAAGCAACTTCCAAACTCTAGAAATGACAGAGACATCTCGCTGCCTGTACAGTCACCCAAAGTTCTTTTGTACTGTTGGGCATCCATCTTCAGCCTACAGGCCCATAGTATCCAGGAGACTTTTCCATGAAGCAGGAAAATTCAAAGACAGTTCAGTCATTTTCTTCTGTATCCTGCAGAATATCTCACAGACTCTTTCATGAAGCAGGAACCATGAAGGATCATCTCACCTTTAGGCAAGTTCAGCAGTCCTCTCTCTGCGGGTTCTTTGTGTCCAGTTTATACAACAGTCCAGGCAAGAGCAGTTTCTTGCCCAAATAGCTAACCAACTCCATAAGGAGCCTCTTCGATGCCCATCTTCCTCTTGAAGTAGCTGGTACTGCCAGGAGCAGATGAGTCTCATTGTCATGAAAAGTCCTAAGTTATTAAAATATTTAAATGCCACGTTCTGTCGTCTTTGAAAGATATGAAGAATGCCTATCTGAAATATATCTATGCACATCTAGAAAATCTAACTAACATGACTACAAACTTGACTATGTCAATGATTATCCATTAACAATCTATATTTTCTAATTATACATTACATTTTTAAATGAACTACACAATCACAATACCTTAATCAAGATCAGAAATATAACAAGATTGACCTTAAATTTATATCAATAAGGCAAAATTTATACCAATGTAAATTATCTATATCTATATCATCTCCCCCTTTAAATTTAAAGAACATTTAGAAACAATATTTGGGAATATGGGCGTAGTTACTTCTCTCCAAACTTCTTCCTACTATATGGGGGCGCTGTCAATCAGGTCTTTCATGGTGTATCCTGTTCATCTCAGTCACCAGTTGAGTGAAGTAATTTTCTGAAGGTGTTCACAGTGACCTTCAGGAGGGCGTGGTCTATCAAACCACATTGGTGTAGAAGGAATCCACAGGGTCCCATCCTCTGTGAAAACAAAAGAAGAACCTCCTTTCCAAAGCACCATA
>PVIU01022350.1:0-29577 GCA_004026605.1 Ondatra zibethicus
CAACTTATGCTGGAGAGGCTGTGGAGAAAAGGGAACACTTCTGCATTGCTGGTGGGAATGCAAGCTGGTACAACCCCTATGGATGTCAGTGTGGCGATTTCTCAGAAAATTAGGAAACAACCTTCCTCAAGACCCAGTAATAGCACTTTTGGGTATATACCCAAAAGATGCTCAATCGTGCCACAAGGACATGTGCTCAGCTATGTTCATAGCAGCTTTATTTGTCATAGCCAGAAACTGGAAACAACCTAAATGCCCCTCGATCGAAGAATGGATAAAAAAATATGTGGTAAATTTACACAATGGAGTACTACATAGCAGAAAAAAATAATGACAGCCTAAATTTTGCAGGAAAATGGATGGAACTAGAAAGCATTATTTTGAGGGAAGTAACCCAGACACAGAAAGACAATTATCACATGTACTCACTCATAGGTGGTTTTTAAACATAAGGCAAAGAAAACCATCTTACAAATCACAATCCCAGAGAATTGAGACAACAATACAGACACTAAGAAAGACCTACATAGATATAATCTACATGGGAAGTAGAAAGTATAAAAAGACAAGATCTCCTGAATAAATTGGGAGCATGGGGACCTTGGGGGATGGTTGAGGGAGGGAGGGGTGTGGCAGGGAGGGGAGCAGAGAAAAATAAAAAATAAAAAAAAGAAAAAAAATGGCAATCTTACCAAAAGCAATCTACAGATTCAATGCAATGCCCATCAAAATCCCAGTAAAATTCTTTACATACCTCAAAAGAACAATACTCAACTTCATATGGAAAAACAAAAAACCCAGGATAGCCAAAACAGTCATGTACAATAAAGGAACTTCTGGAGGCATCACAATCCCTGACTTCAAACTCTACTACAGAGCTACAGTACTGAAAACAGCCTGGTATTGGCATAAGAACAGACAGGAGGACCAATGGAACTGAATAGAAGACCCAGATATCAATCCACACATCTTCGAACACCTGATTTTTGACAAAGAAACAAAAAATATAAAATGGAAAAAGAAAGCATATTCAACAAGTGGTGCTGGCATAACTGGATATCAACATGTAGACAAACGAAAGTAGACCCATATCTATCACCATGCACAAAACTCAAGTCCAAATGGATCAAAGACCACAACATAAAAGCAACCACACTGAACCTCATAGAAGAGAAAGTGGGAAGTACACTTGAACACATTGGCACAAGGAGACCACTTCCTAGTATAACCCCAGTAACACAAATACTGAGAGAAACAATTAATAAATGAGACCTCCTGAAACTGAGAAACTTCTGTAAAGCAAAGGACATGGTCAACAAGACAAAATGACAGCTTACAGAATGGGAAAATATCTCCACCAATCCCACACCGGACAGAGAGCTGATCTCCAAAATATACAAAGAACTCAAGAAATTGGTCATCAAAAGAACAGATAATCCAATAAAAAATAGGGTACAGACTTAAACAGAGAACTCTCAGCAGAGTGCTCAATTGTACCACAAGGACATGTGCTCAACTATGTTCATGGCAGCATTATTTATCATAGCCAGAACCTGGAAACAACCTAAATGACCTTGACCAAAGAATGGATAAGGAAAATGTGGTACAGTTACACAATGGAGTACTACACAGCAGAAAAAATAATGACATCTTGAAATTTGCGGGCAAATGGATGGAACTAGAAAACATCATATTGAGTGAGGTAACCCAGACCCAGAAAGACAAATATCATATGTACTCACTCATATGTGGCTTTTAGACATAAAGCAAAAAAAAAAAGCAGCCTACAATTCACAATCCCAGAGACCCTAGACAACAAAGAGGACCCTAAGAGAGACATACATGGATCTAATGTACATGGGAAGTAGGAAAATACAAGATCTCCTGAGTAAATTGGGAGCATAGGGTTCATGGGAGAGGATAGGAGGGGAGGAGAGGAAGGAAGGGGAGTGGAGAAAAATATAGCTCAACAACAACAATAAAAAAAGGACTGGTATCATTCTCAGGTATGCCACCCACTTCATTCGTAACAGGATCTCCCACTGGCCTGAGCTTACCAAATAGGCTAGATAAGCTTACCACAAGCCCCGGGATTCACCTGTCTCTGAATACCCAGCATGAGATTAATAATATACAACACACACACACACACACACACACACACACACACACACACACACACACACACACACACATGCATTCACACATTTAACCTGCCATCTCCTTCAAAGCAAATGCTCATTGAATAGAAAGTCCAGGAAGACCAAATACAGTACTTTTGTGGCTTCTATGGGGTCTTCTTCTCCTTCTTCCTCTTCTATGATTTTTTATATTATTTTATGTGTAGGGGTGTTTTATTTGCATGTATATATGTGTGCAATGTATGCGTTTGACACTCAGGGAAGCCAGAAGAGGGTTTTGAATTTCCTGGGATTAGAGTTACAGATGTTGCTGAGTCACCACGTGAGTGCCGGGAATTGAACTTGAGTCCTTTGTAAGAGCAACAAGTGCTTTGAACTCCTGAGCCATCTCTCCAGCCCCCATAGGGTCTGGTTATTAACTGCAAATGTGATTGTGACCAATCTTTCTGATCTTTCCATACATTTCTTTTGCTTGTTGAATATGGTAGGGCATGGATGCCTGGGTGATCATGAGAACAGATGAATTAGAGACGAAGGCAGAGTTAGAAAGCTCTCATTCGCAACCTTTCCTACAGTCTACAAGAGAGGGACACCTAGGCTTACAGTTAAAGGAGAAATAGCTGGGTATTGATGCATGTCCTCCTGCATATGTGTGTTAAATCATATATTAGAATAAATGTCTACTGCGTTTTCCTCTTATTGTCTTGGCAACGCCAAAGTAAATGACCCATAAAGAAGAAAGAAAACGTTTTTCCCCTTTAATAAGAAAGGGTTTAAATATGCAAATGTTTTGATAATTAATGTCGCTGGTAATACAATGAACTTAATGAGTATTTTGACTGCAGGCTTACAAGGCTTCTGTAAGAATGTGGGTTGATGTATGAGTTTGATATTTTGTTTGGTTGCTTCTGACTCCAGTTTGTCTGGTGATTCCAGTTGCTTGGGTGCCAACAGTCTTATAAATACCAGAGAGCACTGAGATTAAGGTGGGGGCATCAGGAACACTCAATCCCTTAAAAACTACAAGTTGGAGACTGCTGCTATCTTTTTAGCGAGCTCTGGAGTTTTCCTCAAGTTCTGTTCTTTTACTGTAAGAGGTTGAGTTTTGTGAAGCAGGCTCAGGGCTTCCTTGGGGGCATCTTCGTAGCCCTCCTTGTCAGTTAAACAACCACCGCATGAAAAGCAGACCATTCCCCAACCTTAAAGTCTACTGGACAGTATCTGTACTCATCAGGGTTCTTCGTCTGGTGTGGAGCAGCTGAGGCAGGGGCATTGCTGAGCTGCCTGGGTTTCTTTCATTTGGTGGCTCTGTTCTCTCTTCTTGACTCAGAACCTTCTGTTTGGTTGCTAGGTGGGGGAAAGGAGCCTGCACAGGAAATGGGCAGCAGAGTCCATCTTTACCTCTGCCTTCTGATCATCTTGTTGGCCCTGTGGGAAGCTGCTCATTTTCTTCAGTATTAAGTCCCTCCTCTTTCTTCTGTTCCCACCGCTAAACTCCTTCATAAGCCACTGGGTCTTTAGTACTATTTCTTGTACATGGAATATAGGCAGGAGGGTGGTGTGTTGCTTCCCAAATAATGCAGACCGTTCACATTCCTTCTCTGGTGCCTGCCTAGGTTACTGTTGCATAAGAGGATGGCAGAGCCAGAAGCTGTAAACTCAGGCACCTGTGAGCCTGAAGCATCAGTCCTCCCGCTGGCCCATGGAGTCTGTACTAGCTTCCTTTCGGTTGCTGTGATAGAACACTCTGATGAAAAGTAGTGTAGGGGGAGGAAAAGGGTTTTTTTTTCTGACTTCAATTTTCAGATTATCAAGGGACGTCAGGGCAGGAACTCAAGCAAGGTCTTGAAGCTGAAGCCATGGGGGTTCTGTTTGCTGGCTTGCTCCTGGTCAACTAGCTTTCTTATACAGCTCAGAATTACCTGTTTAGGGGATGGTGATGCCCACAGTGGGCTTGGCCCTCCTAAGTCAGTGAACAATCAAGGCAATTTCTCATAGACATGTGAACAGACCAACACAATAAGACAATTACAAACTGAGACTCCTCTCTCTCTCTCTCTCTCTCTCTCTCTCTCTCTCTCTCTCTCTCTCTCTCCTTCTCTCTTATCTTTCTCTTTTCATGTGATGCTGAGTTAATCAAAGGTTATAGTTAGCGTTAACCACAGCATGTATCTTGATTTCTTGATCTGTAGATTCATAAAGGGAGAAGAGATTTGTCCATGGTGAACCATACCCACGTCTCACCAGGAACCAATTTAGATGAGGCTTTTGATGCAGGAGTGAGTCAGCACTCTGAAGTACTTGGCTGTAGAAACGACAAGCATTTTTTGGGTGCCAGAGGGTAGACTTGGATTGAATTGTGCTCTCTTAAAAAAAGATACATAGACATCTGTTATCTAAATGGTGTGGAGGGTTCCATGGAAAGGATGTACAGATGAATTATCCTTTAGAAAGAAGTTTACTAGGAAAGATCAGGACCATTACAGGCATGACCAGGCCCGGAAGCAGAAGATGAAACCTCTGGGCCTGACAGGAGTTTAGGAGAGATGGTCACCACAGAGCTGTTGCGTCTTCTTCACTCTGTTGGCTTATGTGTCTTAGCGTATGCAGCAACAGTGCATTTCCTGGGAAAAGTCAAGTCTGATGGATTCCCCGAAGTGTCCCCTACTGGATCTTATACCCTCTGGAAATCCAGTCTTGCAGCCAGACTGTGGCTTTTCCTAGCTGTGGGGCTGAATGTCCTGTGGAGAACAGAATCCTGTGTATTGGGGGTAAAGTTCATCCTCCCTCTTGGTTACTGAGTCAGGCCTGAGATGTGGAATCTAATTCCATACCAATTGTTTTAGAAGTGGTTTTTCTCATGTGTCTGCTTCGAACAGGCCTGTTTATTAAGGACCACTGGTCCGTGTAATTCATCAGCTAAGGAAAAAATGCTCAAATGGCTTTCTTTCAAAATAGCGGGATTTTAAAAGGTGGTTATTTAATTACAGGCTACTCATGAGAGGGACAAATAAACCTAATAGACCATTTCATTTCACGGGTAATGCCACCTGGGGCACAACAGACTCTCTCTTTGTGTGTGTGTGTGTATGTGTGTGGTGATGGTAACACTATCAATTTCTATTTATCCATTCTCTGCTTGTTTTTATTTTGGTTTTTCAAGACAGGGTTTCTCTGTAGCTTTGGAGCCTGTCCTGGAACTAGCTCTTGTAGATCAGGCTGGTCTCGAACTCACAGAGATCTGCCTGCCTTTGCCTCCTGAGTGCTGGGATTAAAGGCATGCACCACCACTGCCCAGCCTCTCTGCTTACTTTTAATGTGACTTCCTACTCCCTCTCCCTCCTGCCTCCCTCCCTTCCCATCCATCCTCCTCTCTCTCACTCTCTCCCTTCCTCCAGTAAGGGATACCAGCTCTCAGTTCAAGCCTAGGACAGCCTGAGTCTTGAAGGTGCAGCCAGGCTCTTCTGTCCCCAAGAGCCTGCAATCAGAACCAGTCTGCCTCCGAGTAAGATCTCCTGATGAAAGATCTACTCTGTTCTGGGTGTAGACACAGAGGCACGTGGTGTTGGAGCTGACTCCCTGAGAGAATATCCCATCTGACAGCGAGACACACACAGCAGAAAGCAAGGTGTGAAGGTTACAATAAACCACGTCTTGGTGGGGGCTGGGGAGATTGCAGCCTTTGCTCTGCAAGCACAATGAGTTCAAATCCTCTGCACCTTTGTAAAAAGCCAGGCGTGACTGCTCATGTCTACAGCATTGACGGGTGGAGACAGGTGGACCCCAGGAGCATGCTGGCCAGCTAGACTTGTCAAGCGGTAGGCTCAGTGAGGGATGGAGAGTCATGAGGAAGACCCCGGGTATTCTGCTCTCGTTTCTGCACGTATGGACATAGCTGTGCCCTTCCACTCATGCATAGACACTCCATCCATACCCACTACCCCACCTCCACCAGTGAAACCCCGAGTTCAGCATCTACAACCTACGTGATCCTGAGTACTCTAGCAACACAAAATTTTACATTTTTATTGTCTCGTAAAACCCATTTTCTCTCAGTTTACAAAAACAAGAAGCTAAACTGATGATTTCCCAGACTCAGGATGGTGTGTCATTATTTTTGGTCTTTCTAGAACGCATCTCTCTCTCAGCAGAGGGACTTTTCAATTTACCCTAGCACAATAAGGATGGGAAGGACCCAAAGGGGGGGTTTAACCCTGGACTGGCATCCTTTGTTTTCTAGTTGAGAAAAAGAATCGTTCTGTTGCAACACGTACACACACCAGAGCCTGGGGAACAGCCAACAACTGACTGTGACTGTCATTGGGGTTTGTGCATGTGGAATATGCCGAGGGAGTGGATCTCACTATGAGGGTTTTAAAAATGATTCCACGATGTATAATTTGACCGGAACACTCCACCACACAACTCAAATGTATACAGCTTCCATTTGTCAATCACACTCAATGAATCTCAGAAAAAAAATGCTTTGCCATTAGGGTTCAAAAGCGGAGAATAGTTGGGAGAGAAAGTTCTGCAAGAAGGGGCTAGAAAGAGAGCCTAGAAGTTAAACACTTGCTCCTTACAAACTTATATAAATGCCAGGAGGGTGTGAAGACCACCCTGTAACTCTACCTCAGAAGGCAGAGACAGGATGCCTAGAGCAGACTGTCTAGAAAGACTGCATGTACTGGGGAGCCTTTTCTCTGACTGAGCATCCCCACCTCAGTGAACAAGATGTACGAAGAGATCAAGGGTGCTTCTTGACATCAACCTCGGGCCTCTACACATATAGAGGAAAAGCATTAGTGACCCTCCCCCCCCCGAAAAAAAAGCAAACATAGGGAATCCCAGACAACATGGATAAAATCAGAAATAACGTGTGTTGGAGCTCACTGCAGACGTGGACCAAGAGTTAGGAGTGTGTCTGTCTTTTCATGCCAGAGCATACAGGGACATAAATCCAGTCCCGCCTCAAGATCTCTCCTCTCTCCATGCCACGCCTCACCCTGGGTCTTGGGCATGGGATTAAATAACTCAACCTTTTATCAGCACTTTCAAGGAAACTAAAACTCTCTCAGTGGTAGCGTCATCCTAGTGGTCCTGTACGCAATGAAAGAATGGACAATACCAGGTGCAGTTCTAAGTCACCATGAGATGCTTCATCCCATTTTCAGAAATGTTGAAATGTCATTTGCATCCATCTCTCCAGCAAGGCTTGGGACACTGAGGGAGAGGGAACAGAAGGCCTGTAAGAGCTGAGGACGGGGAAGAGAGATACTGTTTTCTGGACATGATGTGGCTGTTGAACACGCGACCTCACAGCAGCTGTGAGCTCACACAGCAGCTTGCCCGCATAATATCTGTACTGGATCTAGCCAGTTAAACATTCCAACATAAAGTGGGGGTGGGGCTGCAGAAGTCACAGCTTCAGCTGAGGTACTATTGATACTTGATGGTTGCTGCTGCTGCTGCTGCTGCTGCGTGTGTGTGTGTGGTCACTTTTGGGGACAAATGTGCTACATGCCCCAGTGGATGACCTCATGCCCATGCATGCAATAATTGGACTCAGGGGTTTAAAGAATATTATAAAGGAGGATGCAAAGTTTGAAGGGTGATGTAATGAGGAGTCTTGGGGGTTCACTGGAAGGAGAATTGAAGGGTGGGTAGGATTCAGATACAATGCTTCAATGTGAAATTTTCAGAGAATAAATAACAGAAAAATAACTGTTAACAAACATTCCTTGAAGACCTTGAAAGGTAGAAGGGGAATGAGTTGTGGTTCTGTGAGCACTTTGGGGCCCAACTTTAAATCATGGCTCCCAGTACTGGGCGGGGGCTGATTTCCAGAAAGAAGTTTAGTGGGGCTGCCTAAATGCTCCATATTACATCACAAGAACATTTTCTACTGTGGATATAATAAACGCATGTATTTTAGAATATACAGAAACTGGAAAAATGGAAATGGAAAAAATACCATTACCGACTTTGCATTAAAAAACACATTTGTTTTTGAATTTTCTAGAATAGTTGCAATTTCCCATACATCCTACACATGGTTTCCATATATTAGCATCTTACATAATCATATGACAATAATCAGAAGACATTAACCTTGATGCATTAATATCAACTAAATTACACATTTTAAAATTTTATTTTTGTTCATGTGTCTTTCTGTGTATTCCACGTGGGTGTAGTACCTGTAAAGGCCAGAAAGGGGAGTCAGACCTCCTAGAGCCAGAGTTAGTTGTGAGCCAGAGGACAAGGATGCTGAGGGTTCTTACTAGCTGAGTCATCTCTCCAGCTCCTAAATGACACCATTTTGTCACAGCAAGGAGAAACAGGGATATAGCCACTGTAACACTTATTCATACTTTAGAGTCCACCCACACTGTTTTTAGTAGCCCAAGTCCTGTATTATATTACAGCTTTTCTACTCCTACTTTTGGTGGTAACTAGCCCCGAGCTTTCCCCAGTCTTTGAAGGTTTTTAAGTTATGAATGGTTTGCTCCTGACTTTCTGGACTCTTTGCTAGTGATTCACCTTTCTTGGTCTTTCTCTTGGTCTTCAAAGTCCCAACCCTAGCTGAGAAGCTATTGGCAACTGCTGGCTGCTAGGGGAAGAGAGTCAGTTTTCCTCAAGGATTTGACCTCTGAGAGGCTACCCATGCTTCAATGGATGCTGGTCCCTAATCATGCACGTGCAGTTAGCACTAAGTGGACTCACTGGTTTTTAACTTAATGCACACAGAATTAGGAAGGGAAAGTGCTGTGGAAGAAAGGGGAGGGACTCGAGGGGAGAGGGAGTAGATTTGGTCAAAGCACCTTATGATGTGAATGTGTGAAATTCTTAAACAAAAAATGTAAAACAAAGAAAATTAAATGTGCTTGTGTGAGCTCATATATGTGCAGGCGGGTATGCAGGATCTTGCAGCTAGAGAAAGGCAGTATCTTTCTCTATGACTCTACCATGTTCCTTTGAGGCAGGGCCTTTGCTTGACCATGAACCCACATTTTTTTATCCAGGCTAGAAAGCAGTAAATCCCAGTCATCCTGCTCCCCCTTCCTCATCACTGGGCTGACAGGTTCACCCTGCTTTCTTCCTGGCTGCTGGGATCTGAATTCAGGTCCATATGCTTATGCAGCAGCAAGCGTTGTCACCCATTGGTCCTTCTCCCTGGTTCCATCATCTGGTGTTTGGTGCCTACTAGGCAATGGCAGTCAACAAACGAACAGGAATCAGAGACGATGAACATATCTTACTTTCACGGTGTTCCATCTTTCAGTCTATTCAAATGAAAGCTGAAGGTTGGAAGAGTTAGAGAAAGATGGGAAGGAGAAAGTAAGACTGTAAAAGACCTATTAGTCTCTACCATTTGCTTTCAATATTTTGGTTTAACAACAGCAGCAGCAGAAGAGGCAGCAACAAACAACAGCAGCAACAACAAGAAACTCCCATACAACAGACTCAGAAAGAGGATGCCAAAGGGCATCACACATTTGTAACTTCACTTTCCCGCTAAAGTCTCATGTACTGAGCCAATGGATTTTGGTGTCAAACCCTGATGATTAATCCCCAGATTGCAGCCCCATAACACTGTGATGGATGGCGCCATGGTCGATGGGATAGGCAGAGCTTGCAATGTTTTTTCTTATAAAATCAGCCCAGTAGGGAAATAATAACAGCGGCTCACATATATAAATAAAAGAGCCTTTCTCACTGACAGTTGGAATTGTTATGTATATTCGAGTTCTTTGCATTTTATCTTCATTACGGTAATGATCGTTTTTTCAGCATCACTCACTACATAGAAAAAGATGTATTTTCTACCCCATGTAGCATTTAGGGTACACTGTGAGCCAAAGACTAAATCAATCCATCCCAAAGGGTTTCGCTCTGTTCTGCTTACAAAATTGAAATTAAACTCTGTTCAAAAAGTATTTCTTACTTGCCTGGTTCAGTATTGTTAAGGTTTGAATGTGAAATTTCCCCACAGGCTCAGTTGTGTTAGCCCTTTGTCTAGGAAGGTTCTGGAACCTTCGGGACTGCGCCCTAGCAGGAGTAAGTCCCTGGGGGTGGAGGGTTGCTGGTTTAGATCCTGATCCACCTGAATGTAAACAGGCCCCACGCAGGCTCTCAGAGCGCAGATGAACAGACGCTGTTGCCACGCTACCCCTGCCACGATGGCCTGTTCCCGGTGACTCTGTGCCCTAAAATGAACCGCTCTTCTTTACATAAGTTGTGTCGGGAATTTTGACACTTTGACATAAAAATAACCAATCAAAGCATACATTTGTGACTGTGGGGGTGGGGTGGGGAAGGAGAAAGACACAGAGAGACAGACATAGACACATAGACAGACAGACAGAAAGAGGGAGAGAATGCATTATATTAAGCGTGTATAATTTACCCCTTGAATCATAAGGCAGTCATGGGGTTTAATTTTATATTCTATATTTAAATTTCTTAAAGTCCTACAGTAGTCTAAATTTTCTTTCTCTTAAGTAACAAATTGTCTTTGGCCTTGCGCGTTCCATGCATGTATACAATGAAACAGAATCATAACTACTTTCATTTCGCACTCCTGCTCTCCCCAAATTCACTGCCAAGAAGCCGCCCCCCTCCAAAATTCATGTCCTCTTCCGCCACCAACAGCCACTAAGGGCAGTTAGCATTGTGTATGTATGTGCATGGGACCATCTACAGGAGCGTGGGGAATTCTACCAGTGGTCACACCCACAAAGAATATTGATTCTTACCCCAGCTGCCACCAACTGTCTAAAGCTCCTCAGTAAGGGGCAGGGCCTGGAGAGCACCCCTCTCTGTGGTGCTGGAATTTAGGCTGGTGATCCTGTGTGGTCCTTCTGAAGGTAACCACAGCTGCCGTGATCTCACAAGCGCCACAACCACGTCACGTTCAGAAGAGAGCGTTTCACAGCTCTCTTTCCCATCCTCTGACTCTGACATTCTTTATGCCCCCTTCCAAGACATTTCCTGAGCCTCAATGGTCAAAAGAGGCTGAGTGTTTAGCCCTAAATGGGGCATATCTTTACCAGACCCATCATCAAATTTCTTTCTTAAGTAACTTTACTTTAGATTTTACTAGACCCTGAAACTTTTTCTCACTTTTACAATGTTTATCAACAGATACACACAAAAGGAGATGAGGAGGAAGAAGAGGAAGAGGAGGAGGAGGAAGGCGAGGAGGAGGAGGAGGAGGACGAGGAGGAGAAGGATCCAAATGACTAAAGAAAATATTCCTAGATCCAAGATAAGGATAAGACACTTGTCAACAGGATGGTGACAGGTTAAGGGTGAGATGATCCTGGAGCCTCCAGAGGGCAGGAACCAGAGGCAGTGGCTCTGCCAAGTGGGAAGTCTACATATTTGTTAATGCCCTCATGACCAGGGTTGGTGAGCTGCAGACTGGCCTTGTGGGTGCTTGGCTGAAAAGTGCACTTTGTATATGGAAACTGAATTGGGCTCCCCTGACTGCCTTCCTTTCTTCTCACTTTCGTGACTTTTCGGAGAGTCAAAAATGTTGCCAAGAGTTGAATGGTATTAGGCAAACTGTTCTTGGGTCACATTCTACAGCATAATTGTCTATAGAGTTTGGCTCCAAAGCACTTCAGTAGACTTGAGAGGGCTTCCATTCAACTCATTCTAGTCTAGTTCTGTTTCCTATAAAGGTTCCATGAGGTAGATAACGACTTCTTAGAAATAAATCAGAGTCTTGATTTCCGGATAGGCCATTGGCTGCGGTTTGCTAGCTGAACTTTGATCTCGTCCCATCAGATATCTGCTCCTGGAAATGGACCCTTTGATCCTTTAGCCCCACCCCACCCATGTGTGTGTTCTCAGTTTTAAAACTGTTCTGAAGTTTCATTAGAGTTTCAGGACGATCTTCACTTTAAGGTAGAGGGTCTTCCAAAGGCATCTTGCTCTGTTCTCCAGAGATGAGAAGGACCCCAGTATCATGATGGGATGCTAAGAAAGTTAGTTGGTTCCCAATGATGCTGTGGGCCAAACTTTGTAAGCTTGGATCTGTGTGCCTGCTGGGAGATCTTCTGTGTTCTTTGAGCCCTGCCTGTGGAGGTTAAATATGCTTAGTTTTTGATGTCTTTTATAGTATTAAGCCTCTTTTTAATTTTGTTTTTCCTGCTTCACTAGTCGCAAATGCTCTGCAAGGTCCTTCTACATGGAAGCCTTGGCTGCACTGAACGACGGAGAAGGGAAATTCACAGTAAAAATAAAACCAAGGCAGAAGTGACAGCCATCTATGTGACACCCCCACAGCTAAGGGGGAGAAGAGGCACACAGATGGTTGTAGAACTTGCGAAATTTGGTTGGAGCTCATTCCTACACAAAGCTCATGTGGTTGAGCACCAAATCTTCAGGTTTAATGGGTACCTTTCTGTAAATCCTCCTTAGTTAGACTCTGTGGTGTGTGTGTGTGTGTGTAACTTTCAGAGATTGTCCACAGGGATTGTCTTTGGTGGGTTTGTTGTGATGAGCCCTGAAAACAAGATGGTTTTCAAAACCACTTCCCTACATTGCTGGCCTTTTATAGACAAGTCTTTTGAATTCTCCTTTCTCTGATTTACAGATTTCCTCTTGTTCATTTTACTCCACCCCATCTCCATGCCTTTATCATCTTATTCCTTTTTTGGTTTTTCAAGACAGGGTTTCTCCACGTAGCCTCAGCTGTCCTGGAACTCCTGTTGTAGACCAGGCTAGTCTCGAACTCAGAGATTTGCCTGCCTCTGCCTCTCCAGTGCTAGGAGCCTTTCTTATCTTAGCTTGCTCTCTCCCTGGAGGTCATTTTTCTGCCTGAGAAACCGCATAATATGGATGCTTGTGCTAAAAATAGTCATTAGACATTTGAAGCTATTAATTTAAATAGAAGTTGTGTTGAAATTTAAAAATCATTTCCTCATTTGCATCAGTCACATCCCGTGTGCTCAGCACATACCTGTAGGCAGCAATTATTGGTTGACCATGGCACCATGAACTTCCAGTCTCACACAGGCCCTGACCAGGATCACTTTCGGTGCTCTGTGATTTTCTTTGTCCCAATGATGGTGCTGACTTGAGCCATTTCTGGTGCCATGTTGTCGTTCTGCTCATGGCACTTACATGATCTAGTTCCGGTTTCACACAGGCTTCCATCATCCGCCTTGAGTCTTGACATGGGCCATCTGCAGCATGGCCCAGACTTCCATTGGGCTGAGCAGAGCAATTCCCCAGACTGATTGTTTTTTCTTTTTTCTTTTTCTGACCAAAGTCTGTGAGATTAAATTCACAGATCCCCACGTCTATATTGGCTTCTATGAAGTCTGTATTATTATTATCTTTTCAAATCCTCTTAGCCCTTGGCCACCTCACTGACGGCTGCCTCGCTCTGTGAACCAGCTGCCGTTGTTCTAGTACAGCTACTGATCAATGCATGGCCTTCACTTTTCAGCTCTCTGGGCTCCATCTTCCTAGAAAAGCCTCTTCCTCCCATGGGCGTGGTTTCAGAAGTTGTTGGAGGTTATCGCTAGGAGGTCTCAGGCCTATCCCTTGAGGCTCTGTGTTCCTGCACACAGGGAACCAAGGCTTTTGAAACAAAATGCAGTAACTCCACAGTGGCTTTTTCATGCCTTTTGAAAATCTGAGAACCATTCTTATTATTGGCAGCTATTCATACACGTTAAAATCTCTCTACATCAAGATGTTCAACTTGCAGTTTTCTCCTGATACCAACACACACATGAGTTAACAGTAGGGTATTTATTGAAAGAGTTAACAGTAGGGTATTTATTGAAAGAATAAAGTATTGAGTCCAGTGTCTGTACAAAAAAAAAAAAAAAGAAAACAGTATTGAGTTCTGGCCCTCCTTTGTCTCTGCCTGGGACACCACTCTGCCCCTTCAACAGGTAAAATTTCTAATTTTATTCAAGTCCATTTTTAAAAATTCATATTATTCTTAAAATTTTGATGGGAATGACTTTAGTCATCCACAAACTGACCCTACTGGTCCAAACCCCTTCAGTCCACGGCTAAAAGGAAGACTATTTTAAAAACAGTTCTGCCTAATGAAAATGTAGTTATTTCTCTTGTTGAATGTCATCTCCGGACTTCAGGAAATTTTTAATACTAATAAGGGACCGACTGCTCCCCCGAGGTCTCCTTGCCCCCCACATTTCTTTGTTCTTTTGTAGATGTGGGGTGAGTTCCTCTATGTCCATCATTATCAAATGCTTCTGATTTGACTTGTGGAGAAAAGCGATCAACCTTTTGTTCTTTTTTATCGGTGTTCCTTTTCAGGGGGCTAGAAATACCATATCCTCCCCAAGAAGAAGAATTCTTTGAAAGCCTCATTTCCTCCTGAATTCTAATTTCGAAAGCCAGTATTTATTAAGGGAAATGGATATGAGTTTGGTACTATCATTTAGACACTCATTTATTTATTGTCCCCCCCTTTGTAATTTGAGGTGCAAGTGACCCACATACAAAAAGAATTACTTAAAACAAGTTCCTGACATCCCCCTCTCTGACAACTGAGATTCCTAAAGATGAAGAAGGGGATAAAGTCAGATACAGTGAGTCTACAGATGCTGTCTGTATACAGACTCCCTAGAACAAGAAACAGGAAAAGACATGTGCTGTGAACACAGGTATCAGGTGGACCAAATGAAATTGCAGGGTCCCTGGCTAAATCTAAAATCCCCATAAATAAGGATTTACTTATGTGTGTATATATGGATATATATGTGTATTTGTGCATTTGTGTATATGTATATGTGTGTGAATATTTGCAAGTGTGTATTTATGTATGTGTGTATGTATATGTGAGTGTGTGAATAAGTGTGTGTATGTGCAGGTGCCTGCCAAGGTTAGAAAAGAATGTCTGGAGCTGGAGATACAGCTGTGAACTGAACTCTGGTCCATTGTAAGAGTAGCAAGCTCTTATTCTCTGAGTCATCTCTCCAACCCCTTTGAACTTATTCCTAAGACTGTTCAATGGACCAAAGGTAACTTAGTGAAATAAATAGAGAGCTATTAGAAAAATAAACAGGAGGGCATATGTCTTAGTTCTATTGCTGTGAAGAGACACCATGACCAAAGCAACTTAGAAAAAGAAGCATTTTATTGGGGGCTTGCTCACAGTTTCAGAGTGGAGGCTATGGCCATGACCATTATGGTAGATAGCATGGCAGCAGGCAGGCAGACATGGTGCTTGAGCAGTATCTGAGAGTACCCATCCTGATCTGCAGACAGCAGGCAGAGAAGGAGAGGGAAGGGAAAAGGGAGAGGCAGAGGTGTGGCTGGCATGGGCTTTTGAAACCTCAAGGCCCACCTCCAGTGAAAAACCTTCTTTAACAAGACCACACCTCCTAAACCTTTTGAAACAGTCCACCAACTGGAAACCAAACACATTCAAATATAAGAGCCTATTAAGGCCACACTTATTCAAACCACCACAGTATGGAAAAAGGGAATTAAGTAATGACTGTCCATCCATTTGGTAGTACATTTTTTTATTTTTACATTTCATCTCTCGGAGGTTAGAGATATTTGTATAACAAGTTTCCAATCAGCCATCACTCTCGCAGAAGCCAAAGGAATCCTAACACTCCCTCCCCTTTCTCTACTTGATTATCCACATTGGCATCACTTGTCGGTACAGAACCATATCCCTTCAGCCTGATTTAGTTCAAAGCATGGAAACTATTGATGTGCAATTAATTGCTATTCATGGTGGGATGAAACAGAAGCCAACATGATTGAATCAATTGTTGCTGGGGGCTGGAGATTTCCTTTTCATTTAATAAAACGTGATAAATATGATTTTAATACAAGCCTAGAAACCCTGATGAAGCCTTTAGTTTTTTTCATTTTTTTCAGCATTTCCAGAGCACTATCTGTTGTGAACAGGAGCAGAGAGGAGAACTGTCGTGGAGCCACCAGACACACACCTAACCCAGGTTTTGTTTGCACAGGAAGAAGATACACTTGCCTCTGCTATCTCTGAAGCGTTGGCTCCAGGGTCCCCAGGGATCAAAGTCTTCAGGTTCCTTAGCTAAAATGACATCATATTTGCATATAACCCATGCAATACTCTTGTAAACTTTATTATACTTATTTATGTGTGTGCGTGCATGTATATAGACTTGTACATGTAAGTGCAGGGGCCGAAAGGGGGAAACAACATAACGTGTACTGCTCCTTCCCTCTCCACTTTATGACACCTTTGACAGGGTCTCTTGCTGAACTTGGAGCTAGCCTGGCTGCCAACAACCCTCTGTGATCCTCCTGTGTCTGCCTCTCTTAGCACTGGAATTATAGGTGCCTGTGTGACCACACACTGAGCTTTTGATGTGGGTGATGGGCCCTCATGCTTGTGCAGCAAACATGTTATTCCTGGTGATCCCCAAGATCATCCTGCATCTTAAATAATCACCATACTACTTTTGTATTTAATGCAATGCAATTGCCCTGCAAGGAGCTGTTATTTAGGAAATGACAAGAAAAATTATCTGTGTGTGTTCAGTACAGATGCAGTATTTTAAAATCTACTTTTACTAATTCCTTGAGAACTTCATACAACATATTTGGATTGTGTCACTCCCCGCTTCTCTTCCTAACTCCTCCCAGATCCATCCCACTCCCTCCCAACTTCGCATCTCCTTTTCTGTCCTCCATATTAACCCACTGAGTGATTTGTGTTGCCCATAAACTCACGGGCATTGGGCTGTCACTGGAGCATGGTCAATCTAGCACCAGGCCACCCCTTTGAAGAAAATCCCCTCTCGCATCAACTGTCCATACTCCTCAGCTAGGGGTGAGGCCCTCCCCACTCCATGATGGAATGCTGACCGGCTTGGTTTGGTGCAGAGAAACACAGCTGTTAGAAATCTTCCCAGCTCCTTCTACTGTGAGGCCAAGTTGAGACTTCTGAGCCAACCTGCTAGCCCACCCTACAGGTTTCTAATACATGGATGGGGGTCAAGACCCTGAACTTGTATCTCTAAAAGCTCCTGGGTGGTTCTGATGTTGTTGCCCAGGGGACTACTCTTTAACAACTGCTGGACAGAGAGGCCCTTGCAGAGATCAGAGGGGTCCCATCTCTGGGTTTTACATGACAGATACTGCTGTGATTTGGGTTTAAAATGTCCCCCACAGGTTTGGATGTTGGAATAATGTTCATAGGTGGGGCTCTGAGAAGTGATTGAACTCTGAGGGTTCTAATCAATGGTGTTTGGAAGTGGGGGAAACTAGGAGATAGGGGCTTGTTGAGGGAGTTGGTCATTTGGGATGTGGCTTTGGAGGGTATTTCTTGTCCTTGGTCCCTTCCTGTGTTTGTTTTCTGGCTGCCAATGAAGTGAGCAGGTTGTGCTTCATCATGCCCCATTCCATGGTCCATGTTACCATAGACCAAAATCTCTGAAAATGTGAACCAAAGTAAATCCATTTTCTTTTTAAGTTGCCAGATATTTTGTTTTAGTACTAAAGGGGTGACCGGCATAAATGTGGCCATTAGTGATGCTGACCAAATTGGGTCAGATCTGGACTTGATGCAGGAAGAACCATGGCTTAATCTTTTAAGCTTTTTGTCTGAAAGCTGCAAGCTAAGAGCAGATCCAATGTTCTCAAGTGGTTACATCAGGAAGATTCTGCCGATGTATCTGTTGTCTGAGTGGCAACAAGAGCCTTGTTGCTTCCCACTCTGATCTTTCCCCTGACTTCACTTCTATATTTTAATAGACTTCAATATCATATGAATTAGTGGGAAATGAGTATAAAAAGGAAGGAAGCTGTAAACTTGCTTTAAAAATCATTAAATCGCACACTTAAAATAAATGGATTTTTTTTTTAGTATGGAAATTATGCTTCAATAAAGCTGTTGAAAAGGTTTGGCCAACTGTGATGGTTGTCTTGTGACTTGATATTTGTCATAGCTCTTGTAATGTTGCTCTTAATAGTGGTGGGTTTTATTACAGATGAGTCAGACTCCAGGGTAGCCATGAAGGGAGGACACTCCGTTCCCTAAAAATCAAGTCACATGTATTGGCTTTCTCAGTGGGGGTTTACTGGTTGTCGTTGAGTTGACTGGCAGTTGGACAGTTGACTGAGGATGACTATGGAGAGAGTGTGTGGTTCTGAATGTTCTCTGGGATAACTGAGGGTTGTGCTCCTGGAAGGGGTTGAGTTTCACAAAGTGCTATTGTGGAAGCTACAAAGATTTGTGCAGCTGAGGCATAGAACCTGTGCAAGACTTGCTTTCTATATTCTGGGATGTCATGGTCGAGTGTGAGATAGGGACAGGTTCACAGGCTTTGGGAAAGGGCCATGTCTCCTATTGAGAGGAGAGGAAATAGGTTGTGATTGCTTGGTTCTGCCATCTACTGTGACCCATTAAGTTCCCAGTGGCCAACTGGGAATTAGTTGTGTTGGGGAGTCACCCAGAAAGTGTGGAATACATAGAACGGGATGGGAGGGTGTAGAACTTATCCATCACATGCCATTGGGTACTTACGTTGCTGACAGTCTCTCACTTCTGCCACACAGAAGTGGACCTATGCAAAGACAGACAGAGAGGCTGGTCATAGATGAGTGTGTGTGGAGAAATGTGACATGGGGGACGATAAACATTATTGTGCTGGTTGGTTTTTGTCAACTTGGCAATCTAGAGTCTTCTGAGAAGAGAGAACCTCAGCTGAAGAACTGCCCCTAATAGGATGGCCTCTGAGTGAGTCAATGGGACATTTTCTTGATTAATGATTGATGTAGGAGGGCCTACCACTGTGGGAAAGGCCATCATGGTCAGGGGCCAGGCTGGTCTGTATAAGAAAAGTTACTGAGCAAGCCATGTTATCTATGGTGGGTTGAGTAAGAAGGGCCCTCATAGACTCTTATATTTTAATATTTAGTCACCAGGGAGAGGCAGTATTTTCAAGGATTAGAAGGACTAGGAGGTGTGGTTTTATTGGAGAAAGTGTGTCATGGAGGGGTGGGCTTTGAGATTTCAAAAGCCCATGCCATGCCTGAGTCCTTCTGGCTATGGAGCAGGATGTAGTTCTACGCTATTGCTGCATCACCAATTGTGCCACCATGCTCCCTGCTGTGGTGATGATGCACCAAATCTCTGAAACTGTAAGCCAGCCCCCAATTAAATGCTTTCTATTATAATAGTTGTCTTGGTCATGGTGTCTCTTCACAGCCATAGAACAGTGACTAAGGCAGGGAGTAAGCAACAAGCATGGTTCTTTCTGGTTACTGCCTCAAGCTCCCATCATGGCTTCTCTCAGTGGTGGTTTGTAAATTGTAAGCCAAATAGACCCTTTCCTTCCCAAGTTGTTTTTGGTCATGGTGTTCATCACAGTGAGAAAAGAAGCAAACTAAGACAACTACACAACAGGCAGGTACTTTCGCACATTCCAACTTTAAATTAAAATGAAGTGTCTAGCTGGTTTTTATTTGTGGCTATGGGATGAACAACCGTGACTCCACTGGACATTTTGTTTCTATAAAAAAAAAGCCTCCCAAATAATAACAAAATGAATCAACAATTAAAAAAGTATTTTTCACTCCTGCATCATGGAAACCGATTCTAGTGTGTAGAAACAGCAGTGAACCAGCCCAGCCATGACAAGCCTATCTCTCAAAAGTCATTCTTGGAGTGCAGAGGTGGGCCCAGGGAGACCCTATGGAGCACAGGGGCTTCTCAGGAGGAGACAGTATTTGAAAGTCATGAAAACTGGCTTAGGAAAGCGCTCAGCACGTCTGCGCTGGCAGCACCTTCAGTATTTGCTGGGAGCAAGGTCACACGTGTGCAGTGAAAGGAAACTGCCTGGAGCTGGATAGGCAGAAAGGATCCCAGAGGTGCAGAAAGTCACACGGATCGGGGAGGAGTGAGGCGCACTGCCTGGGATGGAAGCTTCTTGGTGGTCATCTGGGGCATCCAACAGAGACCTCAGGAAGGTCACAGGCTGTAACCGAGGCAAACAGTGCTCAGAGAGGCAACTGCCAGATCCACTTAACACCTGCAAGTAGTTCACCAAGGGGTCCTTTTCTCTTTTAAATTATTCTTTTTAGTAATCATACAAAACAGTGGGGTTTTTTTGTATGTTTTCAGGAGTCTCATAGATATAAACTTAGCTTTGGATTCACTAGTCTGAGTTATTCTGGTCAAATGTCCTTGTGGGAAACCCTCAACCTGTGCCCACCTTCTTTAGTGGCAGACAGGTTCTGTGTTAAAGAGTCAAGGAAGCCAATATGGATATGGTCCAAGTTCATCTGTTTCCAGAACCTTCCTGTTCTTCCTGGGTCCTGTTTCACACCCCTTCCCCCAAATTTTGAGAACTCCTTTAATCATTTTATCTTGGGATTCCTTTGTCCTCAGTGTCTTCTACTCCCTCTTTATGAGTCCCTTAGCTCTCTCCAGATCACTGTCAATTCCATCTTTCTTACCTTTATTCTGGTCTCTCTCTGCCTGTAAATATTGGGTTCATTTAAATGATGACTTTAGGGGGCCGGAGAAATGGCTCAGTGGTGAAGAGCACTTTCTGTTCTCACAGAGGACCCAAGCTTGTTTCCCTACATCCGTGTCCAATGGCTCACAACCACCCATGACTCCAGCTCTGAGGGACCTGGCTCCTCTGGCCTGTGTGGTCACTGTACTCACATACACATACCCTGCCCCATCCACATAATTAGAAACAGTAAATCTTAAAAGATAGGATGACTTACTTTATAACCATTAATCAAATGAAACCTAATTTTCTCTGATTCTGAGTCTACATTTGTGTCCCTCCCTGATCAATCTATTCTGTTTCCCCTGAAGTCCCAAGAGCTCACTCTGTTATCTCTCACACCTTTCCCGATTGCATGCATCTCCCTCAAGCTTCACCCTCCTTGAGATCCTACCTCTTTCTGGCCCCTCTCCTCTGCTTCCTAAACAGCCATTTTGTCTTCTTCCCCACCCCCCATATCCAGTTCCTTCCTCTCCCAGCAGACCAGACCATCTAAGTCCTGTTCCGTTTTGAGCCTACTGTGACACTAGATGTACTGTTCACAGCCTGAGCCAACAAGTGTCTTCCTTTGATGTCCCATCCACCAGACACATCCCATCTCTATTTACCAAACAACTCAGCATGTTCACAAATTTTTATTTTTAAAGCAAGACAAACTCCATTGGAAAAGATACTGGGGTTATTAGAGGACCTTAGGTATCTCTGAAAAAAAAGAGCATTCTCCCCCAACACAATTTTATGTCTGCCCCTCCACACTTTGTGAATTTCACTTTAACGGATCTTCACCAAATCATAGACATAGATATGGGCGTCGTTATCAAACTTGATGAAATACGTGGAAGGTTTGGTGGGAACTTGGTAAATGATTTTGCCCGTCTTTTGGGTTCTGTCGCTTTTGTTGTACTGCACACATTTGTCTGTCAAGGCATCTCTGCCTACTTCCGACGTCACCTCTACCGGAGAACACTCTGGCATAATGTGGAGGTTGCCTTCAATGTAGTCATCCAGATGGTCGTAAAGGTACAGGACTGGATCTTTCTCGTAGGTAATGTAGAACCAGGTCTTCATGGTCGGCACCTCATCTAGGACAGTCCCCCTCCACTCATCCTTAGAGCCATTTTTGCCCTCGAATTTATGTCTAACTGCTCTGCCAACTATGGTGTTTGCGAGGTTGGTGTCTGTCACCTGAGGAAATGACACTTTATTAGGCAGGATCTTAAGTTGTAAAATCCTTTCATCGTGGTGAAGCTCCAGTCCGTAGATACAATCAATCCCATCATACTTCACCAAATAGAGAGAGGGATTTGCCGGCAGTTGATCTAGAACGATGGCATTCCACTGGGTGACTGGCTCACTGCCTTCTTTCCATCCATGAGAAATTCTGTGGCCGACAATGTTCTCCAGGGCGTCAAAAGGCCTGCCCGGTTTTTGCTTCTGGAGAGATGACCTGTCCCTCTTCTGGAGCGGTGGCCCGTCTCTCATACTCAGAAGCATCTTCATCATGGCTGCAGACAGAGTGTGGTAGGCCACAGCACTCCTGGGCCACTGTCTTGTGGCTATCTTTCTTTGGCTGGGCTTCATAGCTGCCCACTCTCTGAGTTGGAAGAACTCGTCTGTTTAAACCAGACACAAAGTTGTTGCCTCCACCATGAGTGCCTGCCAGAATAAGAAGGGGAAGATGTGAGGCCAAGGCTCTTTTCTGAGAGAACTTTGGGGCAGATGACGAAGGCAGCGCTGAATAGGTTTGGATATCTAAATGTAATTTTGTCATAAGAAATAAATAGGAAAATTAGCAAATGATTCTCTACAGCTCAGTTTAACAGACTCAGAGACACATTTCTGCTGCCCAGAGGCAATTTGCCTCTGCTGAGAAACCTACTCCCTGACTGACTAGGTCAATGAGGGGAGGAGGTATGCCTGTCCCCAGAGTGAGTAAGGAAAATCGGAACAGAATGGCAAAGAAGCTAGAAGGATGGCCACACCTCTCCTTCACCCTCAAGCCATGAGCTAGGTGGCTGCACCCACAAACACCTGCCCAAGGTCATGGCACTCCTGTCCACTGGCTCTCTGTATTGTGTCTCCTGATCCAGACCCAGGTTTATTACATAAAGCCGTTCGGTGTCTTCCATTACAGAAGTGAGTACCGCGAGACCCACTGCAACAAGAAAGACTCGTTAGTCTAGGCAACATCAGCCATTTAGAAATAATTAGTGTCTTCGAAAACACATACGGACAAAGAGGAGCTTTGGCATTTTAGTGAAATGATGAATTTGATGCTGTTAGCAAATATAATAAACTCGGAAGAATGGCTGACCTAGACCATCCCCACAGCTATCAAACATGAGAGCCAGTAACAACATAGAAGGTCGACTCCCAGGAGTTTTGAAGGAAAACTTTTAACTTTCTGGGACCACAGAGGTCCCAGTTGTTTCATAAACATATTTACCAAAAGAAAATGTCCTAGTTGTCCAGATTCCATCTTCTGGAAACGTTCAGGCGCCAAAAGCCTGTTGAACAACCGTGGGGCTCAGGAGCTGAACTGGCCTCCACAGCCGCTGCGAAGACAGTGAACCCACCTTCAAGGGAGTCTAGCGCCCCTAGTGGAAAAGATGCGCAACCTCCACCCACGGCTTTGTGATATCATCAAGGCTCTGCTTATGTCACAGAACCCCTCATAAGCTGGTTTCTTCCCTAGTTACCCACTGTAGCGTCCAGCATCCAGGTCCTAAAAAGCTGCTCATACAGCCATCTGGAGACCCCAAATAAAGTCCCCACTCAACTTCCTGATTACTTGAGTCACACTCTTGTCCAACCAAGCAACTCACTCCCTGTATCGGTTTTTTTTTGTTTTGTTTTGTTTTTTTTCTGAAAAAAGTCTCTGGTTTCTGAGTCACCAACTCACTTGCACATTTTTTTTTCCCTAGCTCCCATCTCTCCCTTGGTTATCTTTAAGCCATTCTTTGTATCAGAAATGTTGCCAGCTTTGCTGAGGCAACCCACTGGATAACACACCAAAATTAGCTTTATCAAAACCCATAATTAGAGGAGGGCCATTTTTATTCAAACAAAGCTGGAATTTGACAGGATTAAATACCTTGTATTGAAGTCAACGGCAATCATGAATTATGGATCCTTTGCAAAGAGCAAGGAAAAATTAGGTCCTGGGCCTGCTTCCAAAGTTGGGGTAAACTTGTGACAAATCCGATATCGACCAGTCATATTTTAAATGCCTTTAAAATTTGCCAGCACTTCTTGTTACGAGGAATTTATTAGATCAAACGCAGTAAAACAGGATGAAATAGATGAGGTAATTTCATATTTGAAATATGGGCAGACAGAATACTGGATATAGGTAAATATGAAATTTACTTGCAAATTACAGAGGGCACTTTAATGGTTCATGTCACATAGTTCTTCAGAACTTCAAAATGATCCTTCCCGGCCTCATCCCCTGTCCCTGTCCATCCTCTCCCTCTTCCCAAATAATTTCCTTCTACTTTCATGTCTTACATATATATATATATATATTCAGAGCTTACTGACTCATGGCAGCTTTGTAAGTCTGTCCACTTCTTTTCTTCATTCTATTTCTTTTCTTAGCATGTTTCCAAACCTCATACTTTTGAGTCTTACTCTTTCTCTGCCCTTATGTGGCCTCCTGCCGTTGTGACTTCCACCATGTGCTTGACCTCAACATGGTTTTAACTCAAATGACATTTTTTTTCTCATTCCCCTCTTCATCTTCCTCCTCCAGGCACCTGCTGAGATTTACAGCCCTGGGGATTTTTTTTTAAGGCTAATGAAATTGACCTGGAGACTGCACATGCACTCACGTGTGCACGCACACACACACACACATACATCCCATGAGAGAAAACATAATATTTTCTAAGAACAATAAAAAAGGAGAGAGAGTTTTCAAAAGATGAAGAACAAATAGCCAATAAATACAAGAAAAATATGCTCATCATAGCCTCCAGCTTGGGGAGGAAAGAGTTTATCTCCCTTTACACTTCCAGGTACTAATCTGTTACTGAGGGAAACTCAAGGCAGGAACTCGGGAGTGCTGCTTACTGGCTGTCAATCCATGAGTCTCTCAGCTTTCTTTCCGCTTTCAACAACCCAGGGCCACCTGCCTAGGGCGTGATGCTACCCATAGTGGGCTAGACCCTCCCACATCGACCATCGAAATATATAATTCCTCACAGATGTGGCCAGAGGCTATGTGATGCAGGCAACTCTTCATTTGAGGGTCTTGCTTCCCAGGTGTTTCTAGGTTGCATCACATCGACAATAGAAACTAACCAGGACCTTTGAATATCCATGTTGATTGCCAAACTAGACACTACCCCCAATAAACAAGCCATAGGGTAACCTTAGCTGCCAATAACTGGACGAATGGTTAGAGAAAATGTGGTATATACACAATAGTGTATTTTTCATCTATGGATAACAGTGAAGGGTTTTGTTCTCAGAAAATGGATGGAACAGGAAAGTATATTGTTAAATAAAACAAGCCAAATTCAAAAAGACATTTGTGAAATTTGAGGTTTAGTGAAGGACATTAATTAAAGGGGGTATTTAAAAAGAGAAAGGGGTCCAGTGAGATTAGTGGTTAGGTGGACAAGGAGGTTAATGGGGAGGATAGAGAGGATCAAAGTATAGTAGGAACTGGCACAAAAATGTCACTACAAAGCCCATTAATTTCTACATTTAATGCACATTAATATAAAGGAATGGAATCTAAATAATGATTTTGATTAAATTAGGGATTTATAGTTCAGAGATCCCCTAAGTTATATTTGTATTTTTCTTCCCACAGATGGCTCTTGCTACTTTGTACTTGTTACAGATGACAAGATATGGCAAGGTGGTTCAGTCTTTGTATGCCATTAACCTTCTAGAACTCATATCACTCAGTGAGCTGCTACGTTACCATAGGGAGGAAGTAGCTAGAGATCTTAAGGGTACATGAGGTAGGAAGAATAATGCTCCCACCACTACACATGTCCAAATCCTTACCTTTAGCTGTGGTCTGAGTATGTTTCCCCAAAAGCAATTTTCTGAAGATTAATCCCCAGTGGAACCATATTTGGGAGGAAGTGATTAGCTCAAGAAGGCTTTGACCTGAAAAACCAATTAATGCTGCTATCGTGGGAAAAGTTTAATTATGAAAGGGAATTTGGTTCTGTTTCGTGTCTCTTTAGCCCATTGGATGCCTTCTGCGATGACAACATCCAACAAGAATGTCTTCCTCTATTGTTGGTCCCTTGATCTTGGACTCCCAGGCTCCTGAACCTGGAAATCATGCAAGATCTGCTTCATTATAGACTACCCAATCTATGTTATTCTGTTTTTATCAAGACAACATGGGTGAAAATGCCTCTGAACAGAGAGCAACCAGCTCACAGGGAGAGAGCAAGCGGATTGGGTTGTTACTGCTGATTGGAGATGAGATGGACTCAGCGTTGTCATGTGGGCTCTAAGTGAGAGAGGTAGCAGGTAGGAAGAGGTCATAGAAGTGTAGCCTAGGAGAGACTCACCCATTCCCTGTTGGCCTTGGAGATGAAAGGGGCCAGTGGGTAAAGGGAAAGTCAATGAAACAACACATCTATCTGCGGTTCCCCAGGAAGAGTTCCAGCCATCACTTTTAGCTAGTGGGACCCTTTTCAGAATCCTCACTTTCAAGGGTGTAAAAGAAAACTATTGCTCTAATCTAATAAGTCTGTGGTCATTTGATACAGCAGTGACAGACGACTAACATGGTGTAAAGATGTGGATGCAGGTGGAGGGCCCAGAAAGAAACCTGATCTTGGAAGACCCTTGGCCTCCAAGGATTGGAGATGTTCTTCTTCTGCCCAGCAACACTGGAGTGCCTGTCTCTACTGATAAGGGCATCCCAATATGTCTAGACCCTTCAAAAGCATGCCTGCTAGTCTGGCCTGGAGGAAAAATTCATTTTACTCAATTAGACAAATTCAGAAAAACCAAACCACCACCATAAAGTTATGAAATTTAAATAGCCATTGGACCCACTGTAGAGATATTTCATTAGTATTTTATTAAATAAAGCTTGCCTGAATATCAGAAAGTTGCAGCTGTTTTACTCTCTGAACTTCAGACAAGCTTTATTTATTAAAATACAAATGAAATATAACTACAACTCATAGTCTATAAGCAAGCCAAGACACGCTAAACTCTAGCAGGGTACTTGCCTGCTGAAAGAAAAAATGTGGAAAAGACCAGGGCTGCCGACCTTTGAGACAAATCATAAAGGTTAAAAATCAGAATCACTGCCACGACATGACGACACCCAAAGTTAGAAGCAGACGAGGAAAACCAGTTCCCTGATGGTGACACCAAGATAATACAAGAGGATGCAGTTGTCGGAATCATTAGAAAGGATTTTTAAGCATTTGTTCTAAAGGCAGCGTTCAAGAATCAATGAGACACTCCCCAAACAAAAGAAAATAAGCAGCATCAATGAAATTGGAGAAACAAGAAAGAAGCAAATGGGAATTACTGATTAAAACAAGCAGAAAGAGTGGGGATTAAAGTAAAAGTGTCCAGGCAAGTTCAACAATGAAGTAGAAAGAGGAGGTAGGGTAGAAGGGGTTGGAGAGATGACACAGTGGTTCAGAACACTGGCTGGTCTTGCAGAGCACTGGGGTTCAGTTCCCAGCACCAATGGATCTGATGGCTTCTTTGGGCACTGTACTCACACGTGGTGCACTTGAGTGTATGTGCATGTGTGTGTGTGTGCCCACACGCACTCACACACATAATTTAAATCTTTAAAAAATTAAAAATAAGGAGCCAGGTATGGTGGTCACTCCTTTAATCCCAGCACTCAGAAGCAGCTTTATCTTTGCAAATTCAATGCCTGCCTGGTCTAGATAGTGAGTTCCAGGCCAGCCATAGCTACACAGTGTGTCTAAACCAAACAAAAAAAAAAGAAAGAATATTATATTTATTTCTGGTAAAGTAGACATCAGAGTAAATATTTCTACAGAGAAATATCACATAGTGCTGAGAGGCTTGATGGACTAGGAGGAGACCCCAGATCTTCATCGCACATACCCATCACAGCCTCCACACAAAGCAAGAATGGATAGAATTGAAAAGAAAAACAGGGAATCTACAATTAAAGTTGGGGATATCAATCAGTGCATCAACAACAGAAGTAGGCAGGAAACCAGCTGGGGTGTGAAGGACTCCACCAGCCAGTGTCACCAACTGACACTTCCCACTAGCACCGGGATGTTCTCCTTTTCTTCAAGTACCCATGGATTACTCAACAAGGTGGACAGACTCTCAGGGATCACAGAACACAGTGTGACAAACCCCAAAATAAGGATGTCTTGTAGGATATGTTTATCTCTTTATACAGGTTTCATGTAGCCCAGGCTGGCCTCAAACTCATTATGTTGCTGAGGATGATCTTGAACTCCTGATCCTCCTGCCTCCACCTCCTGGTGCTGAGATTGCAGGCATATACCTGCCACACCTGGCTTATGTGGTGCTGGGAGAAGGAGTGGCTTTGTGTGTGCTAGGTGAGCACCCTGTCCTCTAAGCTGCATCTCCAGCCCCTCAGGATGTGTTTTGCTAATACAACAAAATCAAAGTAGAAGTCTTTAAGAGAAGGCTATGAGCAAGCTCCAAATCTATAAACATTAAATTACACATCCATGAACAATATACATGTAAAGAAGGAAATAAAATAAAATATGCAACATTGGAAAAAGAAGAGAAAACATAGCATCAAAATTTGTGGGACATAGTTGTAAAGGTTCTAAGAGGGAGCTTTATTTACAACACTAATTCTTTTATTAGAGACCACAAGTAGTGGTCTCGGGCCAGCAACCCAAGTTCTTATCTACACTAGAAATTAAGAAAAGAGTTAACTCCATGAGAGAAAATAATTTTAAAAATGAGTCCCAAAGCAATAACATTAAAGATAAGAAACCAATGAAAAATGTCACAAAATGCAATCAGGCTTTTTTTTTTTTTTTGTAAGGAATGATATTCTGTGACTTTGGTTAGACCAAGACTGAGAAATATAAAGTCCATTCTGTTTGATGATTTATGAAAGAAATGACCGTGTTTTAGAGTTCGTGAAGAACACCAAACCTAGCACCACAGACAAAAAAGTTTTAAAAATTATTCATCATTAAAATCTCTTTTAATGCCAGCATTTACTCAACTTGTCACTGCTATAATCTGTTTAATATCAGAAAAGATTCCCAGCATTGCCATATGGAAATTATGCAATGTTGAAATGGAAACAAAGCATTGTATTCCCAACACAGACCCTGGTTGAAAAAAATCATTGTTTTTATCGTAAGAAAACTAGCTTGGGTGGCACACGAGCTCCACGCCTTTTCTATTCTCTCGGGTGTCATCCCATCTTAGAACCATCTCTTCAGACAGCACCTCAGTTACATTGCATTTTTCTTCAACAATCCAAACAGAACTGTCTGCCACACTGTTGGGCTTGCCAGGCTGCTTTGGAGGTCCTGGACCATCAGACACAGTGAAGGTCCTTCTTTGTCAGCCATCCCAAATCAGACCAGCAGCATCAATTTAGAAGAAAGAGGAGAAACAGAAACCAAAGCAGACGAGAAAAGCTGATGTGGTCTGGAGAAGTTTTGCTCATAGTCCAGGCTGTTATTCTAAGTGAGCCAGCTGCAGCCCCTCGTTGGCCAGCCCCACTCAACATCCAAAGCAGCAGCAGCAGCAACCACACCCTGAGGTGGGGCATGTCCTTCAGCTCTTCTACCATGACATTTACCTTAGATTCAGTGGTCCTTCTTCTTCTTAGGTTCTACAAGTGGGAGCGATTTGAGCTGACCAATCTTAACCTGATTCTGATACTATGATTGAAAGAAGAAGAAGAAGGAGAAGGAGAAGGAGGAGGA
>PVIU01022351.1:0-24052 GCA_004026605.1 Ondatra zibethicus
TCTACAGAGTGAGTTCCAGGACAGCGAGGGCTCTAAACTCTGTCTCGAAAAACCAAAACCAAACCAAACCATAAAAACCAACTGGGGCCCTGTGACGTTCTCTCCCAAACTCGCAGAAGGTTAGGCACAACCTCGGTGGATGGGGGCGGGGGCGGGGTTGGCGCTTCGGGCGGGTAGCCTGGGTCGTCCGTGTCCTTGATCCAGCTGTAAAGACTCTAAATTGTCTGAGACCCCGCCTTTCCCCGAATTTCCCTGCACACCGGGGAGGGTGGAGCAACCGGGAAAAAAAAAAAAAGGAAAACAAGGCTGGGCGTGGTGGCAAAGGCAAAGGCGGGTAAATCTACTACTGGGAAGGCAGGGACAGGAGGATTGCAGTCCGAGGCTTGGCTGCGCTACACAGCTAGCTCCTGTCTCTGAAAAACAAAGCTCAAAACCAAACAATTATCCACCCCACAAACAACAAATCCTCAAAAATACCCGGATGTCAAAGCCCCGGACGGAGTGGGGTGGGGGTGGGGTGGCGCGACGGCCTCGACGCGCTTGCGCGTCTCGAAGGCGTAGCCCGAAGCCACCGGCCGAGCGCGCCTGTCGAGCGGCGATTGGACGAGAGGAGAGCCCGCCCCACCACGTTGATGTTTGTGCGCATGCTCCGCGCTGGCTTCTAGTATTTTCGACGCAGACGTCGGGCGCTGTGTTCAGTTCGGAATTCGGAGGCGGAGGTTATCCCGGTCTTTGCTCTGTAGAGACGGGAACGCTGCTGCCTCCGGCCCCTGATCCGAGAGGAAGGTGTCCGCTAGGCTTTTCTCTCGTCTAAGTGAGCGCGTCACCGGTTTGAGGTGAGTGGCGTGGCGCAGTCGCGGGTGGTCGGCGGAGGGTGGGGGAGGAGGGAGGGCTCAGCCTCGCGCACGCGCGCCGCGCGCTCCCGCCTCCGGGAGGGATTGACCCTTGCCCTTTGCAGTCGTTCCTAGACGCAGTTGCGTTTGCGGAAGGAGCCCCATTCCGAGGAAGGAAGTCCGCCATGTCCAAGTACGTGAACGACATGTGGCCCGGCTCTCCGCAGGAGAAAGCCTTGTCCTCCCCCTCGGACTCGGGCCGCTCCAGCCACCTGTCGTCGCGCTCCCGCAGCCGCTCTTCGTCCCGCAGCTCCAGCCGCTCGTCGTCGCGCAGCCATAGCCAGCCGCGGCGGA
Organism: Ondatra zibethicus; assembly: GCA_004026605.1. Lineage (NCBI taxonomy): Eukaryota > Metazoa > Chordata > Mammalia > Rodentia > Cricetidae > Ondatra > Ondatra zibethicus. Next base: position 1,188 of record PVIU01022351.1, read on the forward strand.
GCAGGCGGTCGCGGTCCCGGTCCCGCCGGCGCCACCAGCGCAAGTACAGGCGCTACTCGCGATCGTACTCCCGCAGCCGCTCCCGGTCCCGCGGCCGCCACTACTACCGAGACAGCGGTTACGGGCGGCCGCACTACCAGTCGCCGTCGCCCTACCGGTCCCGGAGCAGGTCGCGCTCCCGCGGGAGGTCCTATCACCGGAGGTCGTACTATGCGGTCACGCGCGGGCGGCGCTACTACGGTTTCGGCCGCACGGTGTACCCCGAGGATCGCCCCAGGTGGAGGGAAAGATCCCGAACCCGGTCGCGCAGCAGGAGCAGAACCCCCTTCCGCCTGAGTGAGAAAGGTGGGTCTCGGTGTCACTTTGACGTTTGTACCCTTGGGTCCTGGGGATTGAAGTCGGGACGCCGTCACTCAGCCACCTCCCCCAAGCCCTGCAGTTCATTTCCGTAGTGTGGTGTGAGTCGGACAGAGAGTCAGGTGGTTGAACAGTTTAGCTGGGTTTCGTAAGATTAAATCCGGAATCTTAACAAGCTAGGCAGACTGCCCCGCTCCCGGGCGCTCTTCCTGCGTGCTTACTTTGGTGCCAGAAAGGTTAAGATTTCTTGGAGGGAAAGAGCAGAATTTTTAGCTGGTGAATAGTTAGAACATAGCTTCTCACTACTTTTCACCTTAAGAGTAAAGTCCAAGCCCGGTGTAGTGGTACAGTAGTCCCCTGAATTAAAGTCCATTTATGGCTTTGCTGACCCAAAAGAGAGGAGTCTCACTTTTCTCCTAGGTGACTGTTTTATTATAGTCTTTAAAATATGTTAATGACAGTTTAAATTGGGAAAAACTCAAGACGTTTTTCAGATGATATTCTGAAAATAAATTTGATTCTGTCAACTTTGTCAGCTGTCTTGTTAATACAAAATAATAAAGGTTGAACATGAGTGTTAACACTATCAAGATTAGTTTAGTAGTTAGTAGTAGAGATAAGTTACCAAAGCCCATGTTCACAGAAATGCTTGAAGAAAAGACAAAACAATGCTGTTTGGCAGAACAACTAGCTGTAGCCAGTCGGGAGGCAGAGGCAAGCGGATCTCTGAGTTCGAGGCCAGCCTGGTCTACAAAGTTCCAAAACAGCTAGTTAGGACTGTTAAACAGAAAGCCTGTCTCGAAAAGCCAGTAGGAAAAAAATAAAAACCGCCAACCTAGTTTTTGAGGTTATTTGGGAAGCTAGTTTTTTGTTTTTTTTTTTTTTAACCCTCTAAACATAAGATTGTGATTTTGTTTTCTGGAAATGCTTTCTTTAGCAAAAGGAAAACATTTCAGACAAAAACACTTGTTATTTTGAGCCTTAAGGGACCTTTGCAGATAACGAATGTCTTAATGCCCTTAGATCGGATGGAGCTGCTAGAAATTGCAAAAGCCAATGCAGCCAAAGCTCTCGGGACAGCCAGCTTTGACTTGCCAGCGAGTCTCCGGACAGTGACCAAGGGAGCAAGCGGAGCAGCTGTGTCAAGCAGTGGTACAAAGATGGAGGTAGGTGTCTTCAGAAGGCTGCTGCTGACAGATCCCGTTTCCTACCCTTGGCTAGTTTACTGTGGACTGCCCTCCTGGGCCGTCTTCTATCATTTGCCCAGAACAAAACCAACCTTAATCTAAAATCTCACAGGGAACTGAGAAATGAACTTGCTTTTGTTCTGACACTTGTGTTTTTCCATAATAGTAAAACCTCTGACTATTATTGGTAATACTTTGTCTTTTTATTACTCTGTCTAGTCTTTAGAGACTGGAGTGTTCTAGCTTTCATTTACAGCATTATGTTCCCAAAGTCTGCTTAGTATACAGTATAGTTTATCTGCTTTATTTCTGTCTTATAGAAATCATGAATGTGGTCTCCAGACAATGATGAAGAAAATCTGTTGGTAATTGATCATGGGTTAATGCCAGAGTTTATGTTTAGAGACTAAAAGTTAGCTTTTGTTGAAGGTAGTCTATGTGCATGTTAGAGATTGGGCTAGGGCTCTTGTGTAAGGCAGTTCAGCCTGTCATTCAGCCGGGATGCTCTGTGTACTGGTGGGACATCTCTGCTCTAGATGTCCTCTTCATAATGTATGCAATATATTGCAGATGTTTTGAGAGATTACAGAAGAAGAGGCCTGCTTCACTTGCAGATAAGTTTATTACGATTCTCCAGAATGACAAAGTGCACGGGCACATTGTACTGTCCTTACAAGATTATTCCTGTGAAACCTGAATCCTAGAATTGAATATTGGGGATGTAGCTCAGTTGGTCTAGGGTGCACAGCACCTGGGGTTAGTTCCCAGCATGGTGTAAACTGGCTGTAGTGCCGGCCCCATATCTGTGATCCCAGCACTTGGGAGACAGAATTGTTTAAGGTCATCCTTGGCTACATAATGAATTAAGAGGCCAGTCAGAGGTCTCAAAAAATTCTTTTAAGGTAAAAGTTAATAGTACATTAAAGATGGTTTGTCTTATTGCTGCGACCTTGGGGTCTGCTTATTTGCTTAGGTGCGTCTTTGAGATAATTAAGGCACTCTCTGCAGATGCTGCCCCCATTCTTTTGACAAAGCATTTTATATTGGACTGCTCAAAATGAGTGTTACCCACAACAGGAATCTGTTCCTGGGGAACTGTGGCTCCTTCTAAGTCAATCTTGTTAAGTGGAAACGACAGGTTTTTTGTTGTTAACTGTGACAATAGCTGGAATTTGGTGTGTGCGTCTACAGCTACATTTGTGTGCAATTGGGCTGCTTTTCATACGATATTCAGAATCTAAGGCTATGTTTAAAAATTCTCTGCCCCTCTAGCATTCAGAAAAGCAAGCTGAAGATGGAACTAAAAATCTCAGTGAGAAATCTGCACACAGAAACATAGCCTTCAGCTCTAATGTAAGTGTACCCAAACAAACGTTCTTGAAGATTGCATCTAGGGTGCTATTTTACTATATAGGCTTTTTTTAAAAAAAATTTTTTTTCTGTTGATCTCTATGAGAAGTTGACTTTAATTTATTGTCTTACAGAATTCCATCGCAAAGCCACTACAGAAAACAGCTAAAACTGCTGCTGAAGAGACATCATCAGGATCACCAAAAATAGATAAGAAAAAAAGTCCTTACGGACTGTGGATACCTGTTTAAAGGACAACGAAGGGTTGAGGTTCCCTAAAACTGCACTTTACTGAGAGAGAGTTCCTGTCCTCCAGCATTAGCCTGAGTGTCCTGGCAGTAAATGTGATTAAAATCCATTACAGAAAGACAGTTGAGGTTTCTCTTGATGTAAGAACACAGATGGACCAGAGAATTGCATCCAGGTGGGAGTCTTATATATACTTGTAAATATTGTATACTATTGCATATATACACGGATGAATTTTGTAAGACAGTTAAACTGTATTTTGTATATTTGTTAAATAAACTTTTTATTATTTGTCTTGATTTCATGAATATTGAATGGCTCTACTTCTGATGTGGAAACCTCTCCCTCTTGAGTGCTAGTGTTCCCAAGTATAGCCTGAGGGTTAAATGCCAATACCTTCCTGTGCCTGAGAGATGGTTCAGTTAAGTACTGATCCAGTGGAACCCAGGTTTGATTCTGATACCTATGAGGTTACAACCATGTGTAATTCCAGTTCCTGGGACTCTAATATCCTCTTGTTGCCTGTTGTGCGTGCAAACCACCCATACACATAACTTTTCAGGGTTTCTCTGTGTAACAGTCCTGGCTATTCTGGAACTTAATTTGTAGACCAGGCTGGCCTAGAACTTAGAGAGGTCCACCTCCACCTGCCTCTGTGTCCCAAGTGCTGGTATTAAAGGTGTGTCACCACCACCTGGCTATACATACATTTATTTATTGAAATGATTTTGAGCCGGGCAGTGGTGGTGCACACCTTTAATATCCCAGCAATCGGGAGACAGGCAGGCAGATCTCTGAGTTTGAGGCCACCCTGGTCTACAAGAGCTAGTTCCAGTTCAGGTTCCAAAGCTACTGAGAAACCCTGTCTTGAAAAAAAAAGAAAACAAAGCCAAAATGATCTTGAAAAAATGCCTATCTTAATGGGGAATTCTCAGCATTCATGAGGCTGGGAAAAATACAAGTACAGGTAGATGTGCTGAGTTCAGTGCTCCTGTCCTGGACTTAACATAGTGAGCTCCAGTGCAGTGAGACCCTATTAAAAGCCCAAACACAGGAGGTGGTGGTTGAAAGATAAATAACCCTGGCAGGTCCCACTGCAGGTGGGTGGAGTGGGAACAATATGCTGTGCAAAGAGCTGGGGAAATAATGGAGATTTATTTAGGAAGAGGGTATTGGGAGGGTTGGCAGGGGGTGGGAGAGAAGGAAGAGAGACTAGGAGTGGGTGGGGTTTGTCTCTTAAAGGGACAGGGTACTTCCTGAGCTCGTCCTGCTAGGTGAGAGGGAAGGCCAACATAATCCTAAAGGTGGTACCTTTAGTTCCAGCACGCTGGAGGTAAAGGCATGTGGTCTGCAGAGCGAGTTTCAGGACAGGAATACACAGAAGCCCCTGCTGTCTTAAAAATTCTAAAACCCATCAGTTAGCACTATCAAGCATAAGATCATCATGTTTCACAGGTTCAACTTGGCTTTGTTTTGAAAGTTAATCGCTATATGTAAAATTTGCCAATAAATACCTGAACTCAGGATAGGTGGGACACAAAATTTAGGGTTTGAATTAGTAACTAGATAAAGACAGTGAAGTTGAGAACCAAACTTGCCTTTGAGATTGCATTGCTAGAACTGGGAGGGATACCCAAGACAGCTGGAAACCTTGAACTCAACTGATGGTGCTTCTCCATCACAGGCATGATTAGGTCATGGCCCTTGGGTGGTTAACTCATCCCCATCTCTGCCCCCTTCCAGAGGCAGAAAGTTACAACCTTTACTGATAGGGTTGGTTCATCAGGCGAGAAGACTTAACCCTCTACCCTGAGTTTTGTTGGGAGGAGCTAACTAATAAATACATTCCTACTCCTTGGGCAGAAAAGTTTTCTGTATTTTTCCAGGAAGAGGGGAGTGGTGAACAAGCATATCTCAATCTTTAAATACAGATTAATAAAGCCATGCTGTGTTTTTAATTGGCATTTTCCAACAAATCAGCCAATAGCTGTGTTAATTGTGGCTGGCAGCTGTCTTCAAAATACCAGTAGTGGGCTAGGATGCAGGTAAGTTGAAAGACTGCTTCTCTAGCATGCTCTGCCTCTAGCATACTCTGCCATACCCTGAGTTTCTTTGAACCCAATATCATTTAGATAGGTCATGCTGGTGTATGCCTATAATCTCAGCACTTCTGGAGACAAGATTGTGAGTTGAAAGGCTACCTCGCTACCTGAGTGTATGTTTGTGTTTCTCCCCTACCACTACCAACAAGGAGTTTGAGACAACCTTTTTTTGGGGGTAATTTTTTTAAGAGAGGGTCTACATAGCCCTGGGCTATCGTGATCAGGCTGGCCTTGAACTCAAGTCCATTCGCTTCTACCTCCCTTAAAGGGCAGTGATTAAAGGTGTACACCCCCATGTTTAAGACTACCTTTGAGCCAGGTGATGGTGGCGCATGCCTTTAATCCCAGCACTTGGGAGGCAAAGGCAGGCGGATCTCTGAGTTCGAGGTTGGCCTGGTCTACAAGAGCTAGTTCCAGGACAGGATCCAAAGCTACAGAGAAACTCTCTTGAAAAAACAAACAAAAAACAAAACAAAACAAAAAAAGACTACCTTAGAGAAGAGTACAGGTAGTAAGAATATTCCTATCCCTGCATTCAGTTGTACAAAGCATCCTTGAGAAATTTGACTATGAAGAATTTAAATATACAATGACCTGACATGTATCCTGGTCACAGTAGTTTGTACAAGTTTGTACTGGTCATAGTTTGGTCTCATTCCATGAAGGTAGCAGTGTAAACATGGGCATCTGGTGTATATCTGCTCCACCTGCATGCGTGGTGCCCACTGGAGCTAGGGATGGGCCTGAGCCACGATGCGGGTGTTGGGAATGTTGGTGTGTGTCTGCGTGTACATAGAGGCGCAACTGCCAGCCTTTATATCTTCTGCAACTCGGATTTCAGGGAGTTGGCAATATGGGTGCCAGGAACCAGGGTCCCCTTTCTAGAGTAGCTCACACTTAGCCTGAGTCTTCTCGGGCCCAGTGACTATCTGCTCATGGCGGTAGAGATGTCTCATTCTACATCTGTAATTCTACAGTTCCTCTAGTCTATACTGAATCTGCCTTTTGACAATTCTGTTCTCATCTTCAGTTCCCACAGAACCAGTTTCCTTCTGGTATGTCTGTATTTTGTATTTTTTTGTTTTGTAGTCCTGTCCTGGAACTCACTACGTAGACCATGCTGGCCTTGAACTCATATCCTCCCTCCTCTGCTGGGATTAAAGACCTATGCTATCATACCCAGCTGGACCTAGAGCTGATCCTGAGTGCCACCTGAGCGCAGGTGTAGCAGGCACTACCACACCTGCTCTATGCCTTGCTGGAAATTCACCAGCTGAACTGCACCTCCAGTTCCTCATTCTTTTCTTCCTCTAAAAACGAAAATCTCAGCCAGACGGTGGTGGCACACTCCTTTCCCAGCACTGGGGAGGCAGAGGAAAGCAAATCTCTGATTTTGAGGCCAGGCTTGTCTACAGATTGAGTTCCTGGACAACCAGAGCTTCACAGAGAAACCCTGTCTACGCACACAAAAAAACAAATTAACCAACCAACAAAAATACTTATAAAAAGAAAAAAGAATCTTCCTGGGATTCCGATGGAATACATTTTCAGACACTTGTTTGAGATACTCCACAATATGTTTTCCTGGTAGTTTTCCAACCAGAAAATAATGTGATATTTTTGCTTCAACAAATAAAGCTTGCCTGACGATGAGAGCGGAGATAGCTACTAGTTAGCCATAGAGTCCAGGCAGTGGGGGCGCACACCTTTAATCCCAAAACTTGAGAGACAGAGGCTGACCAATCTCAGAGACTGAACCACGTTGAGAACTTGAGCCAAACAGTGGTGGCTCACACCTTTAATCCCAGCACTAGGGAGGTAGAGAGGGGAAGTGAGATAAGGCCAGAGGAGACAGAGTTCAGTCTGAGGTTTTGTAGGAACAGCATTCAATCCCCACTCGTCCCCCATTCGGTCTGAGGATTTCATTGCAGTAGGAACTTGTGTCTGGCTGTTCTGCCTCTCTGATCTTTCAGCTTTCATCCCCTAATATCTGACTTCAGGTTTTTATTATTAAGATCAAGTAGAAATCGCACTACAACAGGCTATCCCTTATTCAGATTCAAATTTGTGCTTTTTTTTTTAAATTGATTTTCCTTTTTGTTTTATTCTTTTTTTTTGAGACCAGGCTGGCCTTGAACTCACAGATCTGCCAGGCTGTCTCCCACGTGCCAGACTTTTATTTCTGAGGCAGTCTCAATGTGTTAAGGTTAGACAAGATTGTGCAGTAACTCACAGGATTAAAGGTGTGTGCACGATATCCCGCTTGCATTTAACTTTTGAAAAATTCTTGTGCAGTTTTATTTATTTATCTTTGTTACTTTTGAAGAGCAAGCAAAACTTTGAGTTTAAGAAGCATCTCCCTACAGGGGAGGGGGACTCAAAAAGAGTTTACCCTAAATTTCCAGTTTTGTTTTCTTGTTACTGCTTAAGCTTTCAATTTAGATAGCCACTTTTTGTTTGTTTGAAATAAACGGCCATGCCTTATAGCACTAAGTGGCTGTGAGGTCCAGGCAAGTCTCATACTTGGGTACCCTCCTGTTTCGACCTGCTGGGATGCCAGGAGTGTGCCACCACAGCTATTTGTACTTAAATGTCTTTACACTTGGGCGACGGCTTTTTCATCTGTAGTTGTTATATTAGAAAGGAACGCGTTTCAGATGCCCCTGTTGTATTCCTGCATTATCCTAGTAGCTTTGGTAGTTGCTGTGGTACCGGGATGTGGGAGTGGGCAGTATTGAGTCGGCCGTGTTCTGCAGTAACATCAGACAGTTATCCGCTCTTTGGATGCTATCTCAATACCGATAGCACTCAACCTATGCGAGGCAGGGTGCTTCAGAGCAGGTGACATGGATAAGTGATTCCCAACCAGGCTCCTTCCTGTCATTCCCGTCTAGGTGACCCGTTCCTGAGTTTGCCTTCCTGCCTCGACAATTCGTGACGTCTCTTCCGCAGTCGGCGCCTGCACACAATCACGTTTAGCGTCATCAGCCCGCACTAAAAGGGGCGGGACAGTCTCCGAAGTATCTGACATCATACGGAAGGGGAGGGGCCTCCAGCCGCGGGCTAGAGGCCGACGGAAGTGCTCGTTGTTGTTGCCGGAAGTAGAGAAGGCTGTAATGGCGACTGCGGCTGAAGTTGAGGTGAGTAACACCAGCCTCACGCAAGGTTCTTTCGGGGTGACGCCGGGCTGGGCATGAGGCGAGTCCGAGCGAGGCTACTGGGGAGGCCGGGGTGTTAGGCCCAGGCTGTGGCCGTGGGGACGCCGAGCCTGAAGTCGGTTGTGATCGCAGGTGCCCGCGGACGTCGCGGAGGACCGGCCCTCGGCGGCCGAGGAGCTGGCGGCACAGAAGCGCGAGCAGAGACTGCGCAAGTTCCGGGAGCTGCATCTGAAGCGGGTGAGTGGCGGGGACACGGGCTGGAGGAGAAAGGCGCAGCCGCTCGCCAGGCCCCAGGGCGGGGCGTCCCAGGATCGGAAGATCTCGGTGGAGGACGTGCGCTAACGTCGAGATCGCTTTGACACCCGTCAAAGCCACACCCGCTCGCTCCTCCCAGGGCCCACCCACACGACCTAGTTTATCTGGGGTAGGTTAGCTCTGTTCCTAACAACCCCCGTGCTCCATGATCCTATCAAATTATTCATTTTCATCTAGGGAAATATTTAGCTAGAAATACGAAGAAACTTCTTAGTAAGAGTTTTCCTCCTTTAAAAGCAACGAACATGCAGGGCGGTGGTGGCGCACGCCTTTAATCCCAGCACTCGGGAGGCAGAGGCAGGCGGATCTCTGTGAGTTCGAGACCAGCCTGGTCTACAATAGCTAGTTCCAGGACAGGCTCCAAAAGCTACAGAGAAACCCTGTCTCGAAAAACCAAAAAAAAAAAAAAAAACCAAAAAACAAAAATATCCACACACACTTGTCTTCTTTTCCAAGTTCAAACTCAAAAAAGTGTAACTTGCTCAGCTGGTGCCAGCACTTGCTGCTAAGCCGGAGGACCTAAGTTTGATCCCCAGAACCCACATGGTGGAAAAAGAGGACCGATACCTGGTAGTTGACCTCTGACCTCTGCACAAACACTCAAAATGAATCCATTAGGAAGGTTTTAAATAAAGTATAATGTTTTTGCGTGCCACTGTCCTGTGATGTGGTGCAATGGGGGCACTTTGCTAACCTTTGTTCTGATAATAAAGGATGCACCCGACTGAACAGGCAAAGCTGACAGTAGCCCCTAGGACTCCAGAGCACCAAAGCTTTGCAGCCCAGCATCTCACCCTGTGGTCTGCCTTTATGAGTCTGTTCCTGTGCTTAAAGTCATTGGGTAGCTCTTATCGCTTGCAGCCTTAACTGGGATCACTTAGTCACTCCAGAGAAGCCAGGGTCTATTTGGGCCCCTCTCCTGTTTTATCTGACTGCCTCCTTTTGTCTTACGGTTTTAGAACGAAGCTCGCAAGTTAAATCACCAGGAAGTTGTGGAAGAAGACAAAAGACTTAAGTTGCCTGCAAACTGGGAAGCGAAGAAAGCACGTTTGGAGTGGGAGCTGCAGGAGGAAGAAAAGAAAAAGGTTAGGAAGCGCTGGTTGCTCCCTTCCATTGAGACAGGAGGTCTCGGTAGCTGGGCAGGTGGAGGAGTTGTTTACCTCAGGGAGCCTTATTCATGGTTTCTCTGTGTAGCGCTGGTTGTCCTGGAACTCGCCTTGTAGACCAGGCTGGCCTTAAACTCACAGGGATGTGCCTGCCTCTGTTTCCCGAGTCCTGGGATTAAAGGCATGGGCTACTACTGCCTGGCTTAGCCTTACTTTTCTTTTCTATAGGATGAGGACTCTAATAATGGTTACTTGAATCAATTATGAATTCTGTGATATAACATGTGCAAAGCATTTAGAACAGGTCTGACACCTGCTCCATTCTGTTGCTGTTGATTTTAGTTTTGTTACATTTTTATTTGTATGTGTGTGGGCACAGAAGGACAGAGGACAAATTATAGGAGTCAGATCTCTCCTTCTACTGTGTGAGTCCTGGTCTAGGACTCAGGTGGTCAGGATGGCAAATACCTTTACCCATTAGGCCACTATGACGGCCTGGTGCTTGATATTCGATTAGAGCTTTATCTAAAATAGGTCAAATAATTGGGCATGATGGATCATGCCCATAGTTCCAGCACTTGGGAAGCTGAGGCAGGAGGATTGCTTTGAATTTGAGGTCATCCTGGGTTCAAAAAACGAAACAAAAACCAGAACAGAAAGTGCCTGTCCTTTCAGGAGTGTGCAGCGAGGGGGGAGGACTACGAGAAGGCGAAGCTGCTGGAAGTCAGTGCGGAGGACGCGGAGAGATGGGAGAGGAGGAAGAAGAGGAAGAACCCTGACTTGGGCTTTTCAGGTACAGCTGACCTGTGCTGGCCTCTGCTTTACTCAGTGGGCCTACTGGACCAAGGCTTCTTCTTTAGTGAGAGCACATGCCCATTGCTCTTCATTCATGGAATATTCTAGGTGGCCAGGGAGAGTGCAAGTGTGTCAAGGTAGAACCCAGACCCACCTGTCTGTCTGCTGGCTGCTTTGGTCCTTGGTGTAAAGTTAGCCTTTGTTGTTGCCATTTCGTTCCTTAGTCTCACTGTGTAGCCCAGGCAGTCACAGACTCAGGATCCTCCTGCCTCAACCTCCTGAGTGGTGCGTTTACAGGAGTGTGCTATTACCCCTGACAGAATTAGCCAGTCTTTTTGCCAGCCTGTTCAGGGTAGAGGCTGTGCTTAGGCCAATGTCCTGTGCATGTAGGACAGCGATTTTGAGTTTTCTCTTATAAGTAATGCCCAGGTAAGGACACAGATCACCTCTGGTTCTCATTTTGTTTAGATTATGCTGCTGCCCAGTTACGCCAGTATCACCGGCTGACCAAGCAGATCAAACCTGACATGGAAAGCTATGAGCGACAGAGAGAAAAGCAGTAAGTCCTTGGGTGGAATGCAGTGGCTTCCAGACTTGTGTAAATACCAACTAGTTAAACTAGCTATTTACTTACTTGAGCCTTTCTACTGTGTGGCTTGGGCTGTCCTTGAAATCACAGCAGTCCTCCTGCCTCAGTCTCCTGAGTGCTGGGATTACAGGTTTACCAATTTGCCTGACCAAACTCAATCTAATGGTGACTTGTGAATTACCACTGGCTGTCTTGGTGACCCTGGTTACTGTTGTCCTTGTCGCACAGTACGTAAGCCCTGACTGCCCTTGGAAACTTGCAGGTGGCTAGCGCCAGCTGTCAGAGCTGGGTGCTCTTGTAGGAGCTGAATGTTTGGTGCCGGGGTGGGTCAGCATTGGTAAGGACCAGATGGTAAATATTTGCACTTAAGGGGCTAGTGTTCTTCATTCACAGCTGCCCTAGCTGAGAGAGGTTGCATGAGCAGGCTTGGCTGTGGCAGGTGGGGCAGGCTCTATTTGTTTTCAAGACAGTTTCTCTGTATCTCTGGCTGTCCTGGAACTCAGGGATATGCCTGCCTTGGCCTCCCAACCACTGCCGCCAAGCCAGACAGCCAGGTTCCCTTTTTTTTTTTTTTTTTTTGGTGGAGGTTTGAAGACAGGATTTCTCTGTGTAACGGCTGTCCTGGAACTCGCTCTGTAAACCAGGCTGGTCTTGAACTCATAGAGATCTGCCTGCCTCTGCCTCCCGAGTGCTGGGATTAAAGGTGTGCACTGCCATGCCTGGCCGGCCCCTGTTTTGATGCATGTGGAAATAACCTTAAGCACTCTGCTCCCAGCCCTCTGTGATATTTGGCAAGTCCTCTATACACTGGCCACTGTTTATGCATCTGAAGAATGAAGCTGTTGTTGTGTGAGTTGAACTGGCCTGGGACTGGCGTTATAGGCATGCTCATCCAGCCTGGCTCATCTTTTTTGAGCCTGCATTTTCTTTTTTCCTTTACCTTTGCTGTGTAAATAAGTATATTTGTGCGTTGTCTGTCATCACCAATACATGTATATATATTGAAATTGGAGCCTGGAGCACTCATGTCTGACTGGAAATCCTTCTTGCTGTCTTCTCAGTGGAGAAGATTTTTTCCCAACATCTAACAGTCTTCTCCATGGGACGCATGTGCCTTCCTCAGAGGAAATTGACAGAATGGTTTTAGATCTGGAAAAGCAGTAAGTACTTAGTAGGGCAGCCTGGCCTGGAACATTCTATACCTCACGAGAGAGAGAGTGGGTGGGGTGTGGATCTGAGGCTGATGTGCTCTGATGACTTGACGGTCACAGTGCTGATATTCAGCTTATTTCTGACCTCAAATCTGTTCGTTTTGAAGCTGGACAGCGAGTATAGGTTGAGCCCATAGGATTTGGAGATGGGAATAGTAATTTAATCAAACTGTCATGCTTTCTGTCACGGTAGCAAGATGCCTAAGATAACTTATTTTGGCTCCTGATTTTAGAGCTCTTAGTCCATTGTCTTGGGCCTGTGGCAGCACAGTGGGTCATGACAGAAGTACATGCTAAGAAGCCCAGTCAGCCCATGAGGACCAGGAAGCAGGCAGATTGGAGGGAAGAAGGAGAGTCCTGATGTCCTTTCAAGGGCACAGCCCTCGGACCACCTTCCTCTTATAAGCTTCACTGAGAGGTTCCAGCACCTTTTAGTATCCCTATCAGCTGGACCAGGCCTTCAATACCAAGGCCTGGGGTAGGTTTCCAATCCAAACTAATAGTCAGCATTTTGTGCCTGTTTAAGACTGGCCTCATGTTTGTAGGTCATCCTGGAACTCAAGTAGTGCTGAGATTACTCTGTGTGTGTGTGTCTGTCCATCTCTACCTGGCCATATTTATTTATTATAATTAATTGTCTTTTGAGATAGAATTTTACTATGTAGAGCGGGCTGGCTTCAGACTCCCAGAGATCCTTCTGCCCCTGCCTCCTGAGTGCCTGACCATATTTATTTCTGATACAAGGAACTGCATTTATATTTTAGGACCATGCAGGTGTTGCGGGGTGCAGTGGTGTATAGCACCCACATTGCACAGTGCTCGTCATCACTGATAGAATTGTTAGGGTGTTTTACCCAAAGTCATACTTCATTGTCCCTACTTTTAGCATTTTTAGAAGCATTCTTTTTGTTGTGGATTTTTGAGACAGCCTCTCATCATGTAGCCTCGGCTGGTCTCCAGCAGGTGGCTGAAGATGCTCAGAAGTGCTGTGACCAGAGGCTGGAGTTGCTGGATCTCATTGCTTACACTGAGGTTCTACTAATTAGCATACCATCTGAAGCTGATGAAAACTGTGCCTGCCTTTTTCTCCCCAAGGTGTTTTTTTTGTTTGTTTGCTTTTTGTTTTGTTTTTCCGAGACAGGGTTTCTCTGTGTAACAGCCCTAGCTGTCCTAGAACTAGCTCTATAGACCAAGCTGGCCTTTTTTTTCCTGCCAAGGTGTTTTATTATGAATGTTGATTCTCTCTGGATCTTTTTGTCCATGTTTTAAGATCAAAGAAAGCAGTTAGACCAGCCATAGTGGTCAGTCCTAGGGCTTGGGAGGCAGAGGCAGGTGGATCTTTGGGTATGAGCATGAGGAGGCCTGGGGAACATAATTCTGAACCTCCTAACCCCTGTCCTTCCTCCAGAATTGAAAAGAGAGACAAATACAGCCGAAGACGTCCTTACAATGATGATGCTGACATTGACTACATCAATGAGAGGAACGCCAAGTTCAACAAGAAAGCAGAGAGGTTCTACGGGAAGTACACAGCTGAGATTAAGCAGAACCTGGAGAGAGGAACAGCCGTGTGAGTCCTGGAGAAACTGCACAGAAGCTGGAAAAGAGACCAGAGGCTTTGGCTGCCAAATTCAAACTTCCATGTGTGTCCAGTAAATGTGAGCTTACCCTGTGCCTCCCCACCTGGCATTCTGAAATAAATGTCTTTTCTCACCATCTGCATATGTTCACATTTTCGTGCTTGGATGTAAGATGTAATTCTTGTAGTGACATTGTTTTGTAAAGATCTAATTTGTATAAATCCTAATTATTATTTTTCTATGTATTTTAAATGTGTATAACTGTGTAACCTTTGAAATCATTTGAGGTTTAGGCTATTCGTGTGCACAGCTGCAGTTGCTGTTGCTTTGGGTGTTACTAGAAAGTGGAGAGCTGGGCTCTGGGACTGGCCAGGCGAGGACTGAGAAACAGAAGCCTCAAGACAGATGCTCCTGGGGGTTCTGGCACTGTCTGCTGGGGTCAGAAGTCATGACTGTTAGCCGTGCACATTCCCTTTTTAAAGAACAATAAAATGCTTTGGAATAAAGTCATGAACGATGTCTAATTTAAACAAGTGCATGTGTGCATGCAGGCACTTCCACAGCACGGGAGCATTTCCACATTTCAACATGAGGGTGGTTCAGTTTCATGTCTCTGAAAGACAAAGACTTAAAGACTTCTTGGCAACTGTCTAGAGCAAAGGTTCCTCTCTGTTGGCAGCAGGTGGGCGGGCACATAGGCATTTGTCTGCACAGCCCTGGCTTTCCTGGAACTCACTCTGTAGACCAGGCTGGCCCGAGAGATCTGCCTGCTGCTGCCTCTCGACTGCTGGGTTTAAAGGTGTGTGCTGCCACCACCAGGTACTTTCCCCATTTTTTTTAAGACCCTGCAGAGGTAGACTGTATGGTTCAATGATAAAAACACTAGTTTGGCAATCCAGATGACCTTAGTTCTGTCACTGGAACCCTGTGGAAACAACTGACTTCAGTAAGTTGCCCTCCATCCTCCACATGTGTGCCTGAGGGGTGGGGAGGCAGAAGGGTCACGATTTAGACAAGGCTAGCTCTGTGCTTCGCCCTGCCGCTTCTTTCCAAATCAGCTAGTGTCAGAATTCGTTTTCTGAGAAGTGAAGTAGTCCAAGCCCAGAGACCTGAGGTCCTACTTGAGGTTCTACTTGACTTTTTGCTTGAAAGAACCAGTTGGTCCTCAGTTACAAACAAACAGCATGCTGGAACATAACCTGTAATCCCAGCACTGCTGGGCTGAGGCAAGAGACATCAAAATATCAAACGTTTTAGTTGTAGTAGAATAGGACATCTGAGAAGGGATTGTATACAAGGCATTCCTAGAAATAATGTTTCCTCTGGGAATGACAAAAATAAAAGGTCTCAGTTTTCTGGATTATGTAGATGTGGCAAGAGACAAGCAAGGCAACCCATTACCATTGGGAAACTCCTTGGGGGGCCTCCCGTAGGACCCCAGGTCAAATGTGGTCCAGTCATTCCCAGTCACTGTGGAGGACATGCCTCCCCAGGAAAATTAAATTCAGGGCCTGTTGTAAAAAACCATACTGCTCTGGATGACAGAATAAACATGGAGGATGAATCAAAAATTCCTAGAAAATAGGAAATGTATATGGTAGACTTCTAAATGATTAAAGACCAAAGCTGATGGTACAAATGAATAGCATTGTAATTGAAGGATTATTGGATATGAGTGCAGAATCTTAGCATCTGAATTGGCCTCTTAAGGAGGCAGATGTTCAATTACTAGGAATTAGAACCCTATCTAAAGTAAGACAAAATACCAGATGGGTTGAATGCATAGGACCAGAAGGACAGAGAGGAAGGCTGAGGCCAGATATGGCTAATATAGCAGTGAATCTATGGGGTCGTGATCTGTTGCAGCAATGAAATTCCCAGATTAATATTTCTGCAGTCTCAGAAACGGAACATAAACCAACTCATGTTTCTGGGAAGGATATTATAAGGTACTATAAAAAACTGTCACCAACCATTCAGGCTGTACAAAAGCAAAAAACAACTGCAAACCTTCAGAGGTACCAACAGCCCTACCTTTAAAATGGTTAACTAAGAAACTTATATGGTTAAAAAATGGCCTTTAACAATAGAGAAACTGCAGGCTTCAGAACAGCTTATACATGAACAACTAGATGCATATTGAAGCATCAACCAGCCCTTGGAATTCTCCTGTATTTGTTGTTAAAAAGAAATCTGAAAAGTGGAGAATGGTGACAGATCTAAGAGCTGTTAATAAGCTGATTAAGCCAATGGGCCCTCTACAATCTGGAATTTCTTTGCTTTTCCTATTGCCTCTTTTAGTTATTGATTTAAAAGATTGTCTCTTCACTATACCTTTACAAGAAAAATCAGAGAAAAATTTGCCTTCATAGTGCCTACTTATAATAATTCTCAGCCTACTAAAAGATATCAATGGAGGATCCTCCCACAGTGAATATTAAATAACCCCACCCTGTGCCAATATTTTGTAAGTCAACCATTGGAAATAATACATAAGCAATTTCCTGAATCTATAGTTTACCATTACATGGGTGACATTTCACCTGATTACATCTGATTCAAATGTAGATACTTTAGAAAGAATGTTTGAGGAAGTAAAGAAAATTTTGCCTAGATGGGGATTACAAATTGCTCCTGAAAAATACAAAGAGGAGATTCTATCAATTATCTAGGTTATAAAATAGGTTTACAGAAAATTAGAACACAAAAAGCACAAATTAGGAGAGATCGATTGCAGACTCTTAATGACTTCCAAAGATTGCTAGGTGACATTTCCAATCTATGGCCCACTTCTAGGATAAAACCTGATCAAATAATTCATTTAAACAAAACCTTAGATGTGACAGAGACTTAAATAATCCCAGGGAATTAACAGCTAAAGCTGAGAAAGAATTGACTTTGAAGAGATTTACAGAAGGCCCATGTGGATGATATAGATCCAGTCTTTTTTTGGTTTTTCGAGACAGGGTTTCTCTGTAGCTTTGGAGCCTGTCCTGGAACTAACTCTTGTAGACCAGGTTGGCCTCGAACTCACAGAGATCCATCTGCCTCTGCTTCCTGAGTGCTGGGATTAAAGGCGTGTGCCACCACCGCCCGGCTGTGGATCCAGACTTAACTGCATTCTGGTCATATTTACCCTCCAAATATTTCCCTACAGGAATTTTAATGCAAAGGGAAGATATGATCTTAGAATGGATTTTTTTACCACATAAACTGAGTAAAAAATTAAAATCTTATGTGGAAAAGGTCTCTGAATTAATTATAAAAGGAAAATTGAGACTTTGTCAATTAGCAGAAATAGACCCAACAGAAATTATAGTGCCTTTTACTAATGATGAAATGAAAGAAATTATGGGAAGACAATGAATCCTAGCAAAGAGCTTGTGCTAATTTTTGGGGAGGGATTAATAACTATCCCAAAAGCGATAGAATTAACCTTATAAAGAGAGCTAATCGGATCCTTCCTTGCATTATACGTAACACACCAATAACTGGATCCCCTACATTATATACTGATGCAAATGAATCATAAAAGGCAGGTTACAAATCAGACTTAAGTGAAACAAAGCCCTTATAATTTTGTCCAAAAGGCAGAATAATATGCTATTCTCATGGTACTAAGGGATTTTAAAGAACCTCTCAATATAGTTACTGATTCACAATATGCAGAAAGAGTTGTTTTGCATATCGACACCACTGAATTTGTACCATATAATGCAGAATGACTTCATTATTTATTCAGGTTCAAGATATAATCAGGAATAGGCTTTGTCCCATATACATAACACACATCCAATCCCATACGGGTCTGCCAGATCCTCTAGCACAAGGCAATACAGAAATTGATTGATTATTGATTGGAAAAGTGCTGAAGGCCTTAGAATTTCATAAAAAATCACGTTAATAGTAAAGGTTTAAAAAAGGAATTTTCTATTACATGGCAAGAGGCTAAGGAGATTATAAAGAGATGTCCTCCTTGTTTTTTTTTTTTTATATATAACCAAACACCACTACCTGCAAGAAGTAACCCAAAGGGTACTCAAAGGAATGAAATCTGGCAGATAGATGTGTTCCACTTTGTAGAATTTGGAAAATTAAAATATGTACACTGCACCATTGATACCTATTTAGGTTTTCTTTTTTTAAATATTTATATGGTTTATTTAACTTTATTTTATGTGCATTGGTGTGAAGGTGTCAGATCCCCTGAAACTGGATCTTCAGACAGTTGTGAGCTGCCATGTGGGTGCTGGGAATTGAACCCAGGTCCTCTGGAAGAGGAGTCAGTGCTCTTAACCACTGAGCCATCTCTCCAGCCCCCCTATTTAGGTTTTCAAAGGGCAACTCTTTTGAGTTCAGAAAAAGCTGATTCAGTAATCACATATTTACTAGAAGTAATGATCATCATGGGTATAACTGCACAAATAAAGACAGACAGTGATCTAGCATATATCTTTAAGAAAATGAAGCAGTTTTTTCTTATTATAATATAAAGCATATTACAGGTATACCACACAGTCCTACAGGTCAGGCAGTTATAGAAAGATCAAATCAAACTATAAAGGGTATGTTAAGCAAACAGAAAGGGATGAAAAAAAAAAACACCAGATAGTCATAGTTACTTTCCTCTCATGACTTAGCCAAGCCATTTTTAGTATAAGACTTAGACTCCTTAGGATAGGATAACTACTGAAACATTTAGCATATGTTTCTTGTTTGATGTTGTTCATGCTGGTTGTAATTCTAATTTTTATGTATATTTTTGCCTCTTCTTTTCCCTGGACAGTATTTGATATTTGTTCTTATTGTATATAGTTTTGTATTAGGCTTATAACTCTCTTATTTAGATGAAAGGGGGTGGTGCTGTGGGAACTCACTCCTTCAGCCAATAGCCTTTAAGATACCAGCCCACTTTGGACATGGTCTCATGTACTATACATGCAGATGAAAAGCATGCATGGGCCTCTTGGTTGCTGGATTCGGTTCCAGTTCCCAGAACACACAGAGGACTGTGGATTGTTTCCCTTTCTGTGAGTTTATCCCCAAATAAATAAACCTTTGTTATACTCCATTCTGGGCTAGTGTAGAACACTTTTGTATATGTGTGTGTGTGTGTGTGTGTGTGTGTGTGTGTGTGTGTGTGTATGTATGTATATATATCTCCCTCTCTCATACACACAAATACACACACAGATACTCAGGCACACACAGACTCAATCTCCCCCCACACTAACAAGCACACACATACACATAATCATCACTGAATTAATATGCACGTTCACACATACTCAGATACTCACACAGAAACACATGCATACTCACACACATTAATGCACACACACTCACACGTGCTAATACATTCACTGACACATACAAAGACATAACCACATTAACCTACATACACACACAGTGCAACATTCACCCATACATACTCCTACACATACACATATACAAGTCACACATAGTCACAAACACTCCCACTCTCACACACTCACAGACACACACTTGTTCTCAAGAACACACACTCAATGTGAAGCATGTAAAGTGTAGATTATTTGGAAATCCTGCCTTTATACTCGTCATTCTTTTAAAAAATTTATTTGTTATTTATTTTAGGTATGCGTCTTTTTTTTTTCCCCACATATCAGTCTGGGCACCACATGTGTGCCTGGTACCCAAGAAAGAGACCAGAAGAGAGTCTTAGGTTCCCTAGAACCCCCAGTGGGTGCTGGGAACTGAACCCTGGTCTTTTGCAAGAGCAGCCTGTGCCCTTAACCATTGAACCACTACCCCAGCCCTCACTTATCATTCATGTAGTGATATTTTGTTTGTGTTTTAACAAATAAAGCTTGCCTGAAGATCAGAATGCAGAGCTAAGCCACTAGAGGCCAGGGAGTGGTGGCACACACCTTAAATCCCAGGACTCGGGAGACAAGGAGACAGAGGCAGATGGTTTTGTTTCAGATTTTTTATTTTTTATTTTGGTTTTTTTGAGACAGAGGCAGATGGATCTCCGTGAGTTCAAGGCCACCCTGGGCTACACTAATCCAATCTCAAAGAGAAACAGAGCCAGAAGGATTGGCTCATACCTTTAATCCTAGTACATGGGAGTCACACGCCTTTAATCCCAGCACTAAAGAGGTGGAGACAGGAAGGGATATGGCTGGGCAAAGAGAGGAATATAAGGTGGGAGGAGACAAGAGCTCAGTGTAGTCTGGAGACGTAGTCTGAGGATGCAGTCGGAGGATTCATTCTGAGGAGCCAGTCTGAGGATAGGATGGTCCCTTTGTCTGAGTATCGGTAGGAGTAAAAGGTTTCTCTAGCGGCTGCTGCTCTGCTTCTCTGACCTCTCAGCTTTCACCCCTATCTGACTCTGGGTTTACATTATTAAGACCAATTAGAATTCGTGCTACACATTCATTTTGTTTTTGTTTTTTTAAAAATATTTATTTATTTATTATGTATACAATGTTCTGTCTGTGTATATGCCTGCAGGCCAGAAGAGGGCACCAGACCCCATCACAGATGGTTGTGAGCCACCACGTGGTTGCTGGGAATTGAACTCAGGAATTCAGGCAATGCTTAGGAAGAGCAGGCAATGCTCTTAACCTCCGAGCCATCTCTCCAGCCCTTTGTTTTTGTTTTTTGAGATAGTGTTTCTTTGTGTAGCCATGGCTGTCCTGGAACTCAGTCTGTAGACCAGGCGGGCCTCGAACTCACAGAGATCTACCTGCCTCTCTGTTTCCTGAGTGCTGGGACTTTCCCCTTTTGTCTAAATAAAAGAGTTTAAAACCAAATAAAAAACTATATACAATAAGAACAAATATCAAGTATAAAAATTATAATTATAGCCGGGCAGTGGTGGCGCACGCCTTTAATCCATCACTCGGGTGGCAGAGGCAGGTGGATCTCTGTGAGTTTGAGGCCAGCCTGGTCTACAAGAGCTAGTTCCAGGACAGGCTCCAAAGTTACAGAGAAACCCTGTCTCGAAAAACCAAAAAAATAATTAGAATTATAACCAGCATAAACAATATCAAGCAAAAACATATTAAATGTTTTAATAGTTATTCTATCTTAAGGAGTCTAAGTCTTTATTAGAAATGGCTTGACTAAGTCATGAGAGGAAAGTAACTACAACTATCTAGTCTTCAACCCCATCGAAGGCCTGAGAAGGGAAATAATATTACTTGAGTAAACAGGAAGTGCAATCAAACAACTTTTAAAAGGTGCAAGAAATGACAGAGACAATTGGTTACCCAGGCAATCACCTGAAGTCTCATTTGCAATGTTGGGGCAACCAACTTTGGCTAAAGCCTAGAGTAACTGACAGACCATTTTCAGAGGCAGGAAAAAATTTAAAAACAGTCTTACCTTGTCTTGGCAAGGTTTGGTGGTCTTTTTGCTTGTATCCTGCTTGTCCAGTCTGGACACCATGCATTTTGTCAGTGGTCGAGGCATGGGCAGTTCTTTGCCCAAAGGCCAGTTTTGTTAAGAAGAAAACAAGCTTCAAGTGACTCCACTTGGAGTCTTTGGTGTCCAGCATTTTCTCGGAAATAGATTGGTGCTGTCTGGAGCAATTGTGTCTCATGTCAACAGAATCCTAAATTATTTAAATGCCATATTCTATAGTTCTTTGAAGTGATTGAAGATTACCTATCTATGTGGAATACAATCTTTATGTATCTAAAGAACCTGATTAGTTTAAGTTTGACAAACATGGATGACTATTGACCTATGATTCTTTTTTTTTATTTTTCCATTCAAAAATTTACACTTCCTCCTCTTCTCCCTTTCCCCTCCTGCTCCCCCACTAACTCTCCTCCCTCCCCCTCTATCCTTACAAGAAGGCAGGGTATCCTGCCCTGTGGGGAGTCCAAGGCCCTCCCCCCTCCATTCCGGCCTAGGAAGGTGTGCATCCAAATAGACTAGGGTCCCAAAAAGCCAATACATGCAGAAGAGACAAGTCCTAGTGCCATTATCAATGGTTTCCTCAGTCTGCGCCCATTGGCAGCCACATTCAGAGAATCGGGTTTGATCACATGCTCGTTCAGTCCCAGTCCAGCTGGCTTTGGTGAGCTCCCATTGGATCAGGCACACTGTTTCATTGGGTGGACCAACCCCTTGCTGTCCTGACTTCCTTGCTCATCTTCTCCCTCCTTCTGCTCTTCAACTGGACCTTGGGAGCTCAGTCCATTGCTCTGATGTGGATGGGGGTCTCTGTCTCTATCTCCATCCATCGGACGAAATTTCTTTCTTTTTTTTTTCAAGTTCTTTGTTTCCTTTTATTTTTTTTCCCATGATATTTATTGAACTCTACATTTTTCTCTGCTCCCCTTCCTGCCACTCCCCTCCCTCCTTCAACCCTCCCCCAAGGTCCCCATGCTCCCAATTTATTCAGGAGATCTTGTCTTTTTCTACTTTCTACTTCCCATGTAGATTATATCTATGTAAGTCTCTCTTAGTGTCCGTATTGTTGTCTAAGTTCTCTGGAATTGTGGTTTGTAGGCTGATTTTCTTTGCCTTATGTTTAAAAACCACCTATGAGTGAGTACATGTGATAATTGTCTTTCTGTGTCTGGGTTACCTCACTCAAAATAATGCTTTCTAGTTCCATCCATTTTCCTGCAAAATTCAAGCTGTTGTTATTTTTTTCTGCTGTGTAGTACTCCATTGTGTAAATATACCACTTTTTTAAAAAAATCCATTCCATTTAGGTTGTTTCAAGTTTCTGGATGTGACAAACAAAGCTGCTATGAACATAGCTGAGCACATGTCCTTGTGGCACGATTGAGCATCCTTTGGATATATACCTAAAAGTGGTATTACTGGGTCTTGAGGAAGGTTGTTTCCTAATTTTCTGAGAAAT